>VCJB01002332.1:9344-21427 GCA_024140155.1 Backusella parvicylindrica | reverse complement strand
AAAAAAAAAAAAAAAAAAAAAAAAAAAAAGATTTTTAATTGGTAGCACAATAATGACCTAATTTTTCTGTTTTGTTCTATTTTATTCTAGCACTCTACCTTTTACTGATAGTATAGAGTAAGGTTTTACATCATCTATGCTCTCAAGTTCGTAGTTTACATTGGAATTATGGTCTAGAATATAAATATCTACTGCCATAAGACCTGAAAATCGACTGTAGAATAAATCTTTTAACCTTTTTAATGACATCTGCTCTTTTGGAAGCGTCACCTTTTTTACTTTTTCTCCTTTTTGTATGTAAAATGGAATTGCTTCTACTAATAAACAAATGTGTTAATATATTGTCACCATATTCGACGAAGTAGCCATATATTTTTTTCTACCTTTTACTTCATTTCGCTTATAGTCATCATTATTATTTGATTTACTATTGGGAATCATTGTTGGTGGGGGTGGGATCTCATTTATGCCAAGTGGGTAGTGTGACAGCATCGATGCTCTACGAACAGATGAGCGTCTTGCTAGATTTTCTTGCAAGTTTAAAGCATCCAATGCATCTTTTGTTGAAGGGTCATTTATATCAAACTCTTCACTATCACTTTCTTTCAAATTTTCTCTGTCAGCATCCTTATCCCGATTCTCTCCTTCGCTTTCTTCTTCTTGGATGAACCTCTCCTTCTCTGCAGAAATTGGCGATTGAGGAGGCAAACTCTGGTCCAAAAGGCATTTATTGCTGTCATGATGATGAGGCTCTGTGAATGATGTAGGAGTAGGTAAAGGAGAAACGGCGGATGAACTTGTGTTGCTGAGTTGGTATGTCTGAAGAGGCGAGAGGATTTTTGAATTCTGCTTGTTTTGTTGCTGCTTTTGTTGGGTACTTTGTGTATTTTCTAATCGTTCTCGTAACACGGACTGTTTTTGTTTTAAACCATGCAACAATTGTAAAATAGTATCTCTTATAACTGGCAAATGTTCTTCTAATGTGGCAGAACTAGGTTCTTTGGACAGAGTTGCTTTTAAAGAGGAATAAAGATCATCCGGCAAGTGAATCATATCGCTATTTATTATTATTATGCAGTTGTTAATAATAATATCATTTTATTTATCACTATAATAATTCGGTTCTTACTCCATTGATAATTGGGCAGATTCAAAAGCCCTTGCAGTATTGGCAAAATGCACCTCTAAAACACAGTATTCGTCATGCACCTGTGTATCCGAGGCCATTCCCGATGACCACGCGGTCAATGTTTCAAGCAATTTTTTTGTTGACATCAATAAGCGTGAAACGCTTTGTTCAATATCTGACATCTAGAACATGTTGAGTGTAGTTTTGTTTATTTTAGAAAACACTAAGAACGTATTCTTTTCATATCTCATTCACTTTCTCTATCTCTCTCTTACTGGTACATTAACATGATGGCTGGTAGCTACTGAAGTTGATATTGGCGATAGCGTATCTGACATAAAAGTGAAAGCAAAAATAATGGTGATATTTATAATAAACAGAAAAGAAAAAAAAAAAAAGAAAAAAGAAAAAGAGACAAATAAAGAAAAATAAGTCTGTGTTCTTTAGTTATTGCCAAGTTCGACTGAACTTAAACATTCCTTTAAATATATGCGAGTTTCAGAAAATACAAAATGAAATTTATTATGCTATGTATATATAAGACTTCTTTTTTTTAAGAAAAAAAAAAGGAAAAAAAGTAATTACAATCTCATTTTCTATCTACTTATGAATAGTAGCGTTTCGAGGAAGAATAGTAAATGTACGATGTTCATAAAGTTTAGAATTACAGCGCTTGAAAGGAGCTATTATATTATTGAATTAGTAAACTGAATCTTATCCATATTTTTATTATTTTGCTTACCAGTTCCATTCCCAGACTGAGAGCAGAGATACGTCGAGCTAAATATAAGGTAAGGAGAAAAAAAAAAGATAGGAAGAGGAGGAATAAGAAAGAGAGTATTCGGATCATTCATAATCAGTCTTCTTGTCATTATTAATTACAACTATCGAACTTTTACTTACTTTCCACCGACTGATAAAGTATAGGTTCCTGGTGAGATATTATCAGGAATGATCCAAATAGTATGCACTGAATGACGTCCTTGTGGACCCTCTTTCCAAGAAGATGCAGGAAATCCAGAAATCGTACTGTTGCTGCCATCATGCTTTAAAGAGGATGATGCTGTCCATAGTTTTGTCATTCCAATAGTTTTGACTATATACTTGTGTTAACATATACAAATTATAGGTCTCAATTACATTAATTGATGTGTGCTCTGTTTACCTTTATATCTTATATCCATAATATCTTTAGGGTGATATACGCTTTGTTCAGGTGGACCGTAAATAAGAATTTGATCCGCAATGACTGTATAAACAAAGGATGTTACTGTCAGCAACAACAAAGTAAGACTCTTCATTATATTTTTTTTTATTAAAATGAACTACAAGACAATTAAAATAAAATAAAGAATAACAATAATGCCTTTTATATACTTTCAATTCTTGACCCTTTTTCGGGGATATCAAGGGGTTCATTATTAAATAAGAAAGAATAGAGCGTGTAGCACTTTCGTTTTTGTTTTAAACAACCGCTAAACACTTTTTTTCACTCCTTTTTCCTTCTTTCTTTTGATATTACTTCAGTACAACGTAATTAATATATTATAGTACATAAATTTTAATACATATTATGCATTTATTAATTGTTCTTCTGTATAGTATAATAAATATAAGCATTTATTGCAGTTGACTACATTTTAGATGAGTTTTCACATAATTGTTTCTATATCTCTAAATCTATAATTAAATATACAAAAAAAGACATACCAGATACAACCCGGTTATGAAACCGTTGAACTACATATTTTTCCGGTAGGTATCATAACATGTAAAGTTGAACCACTTAAGCTTTTCTGTGATTCAGTTTCTGACTGTATATTTATAGATCCTATTTTCTCATGGCCTTTCATTATCAACTGTATAGATCATTCATTTTTGTAAACAAACACATTCAAGTACTATCAATGAAAGATGATTTATTATTAGATATTTACCATATAATCCTTTACTATTCTTAAATAGAGTTATTACACGTAAATATTACTTATTTTTAACCATTTGAGAATAATGAAAGATATTTTTATTCTGTATATAGTTTGAGATTGTATAACTAAGTCAAATGACGCACGAGCCATTAATTCTTGTATCCAATTCGTATTCAAGGAATTTTGGTTTTACATAAATATATATTCCACCAATAACCTTTTTTTTGTTTTGCAATACCCCTAAAAAAAATCATTTTAGTTAAAGTTGCAGAAAACACGAATCATCCAACAGATTAATTTGTTTATTTATATGGTTTAACTACGAGTAGATTTTACTATCATTTTTTTTATTCCATATGTTAATTTTCATAGCTTGAATTAATATTTTTATCAACTTATATTATTTATCTTTCAAGAAAATGAATATTGAATGAGAGAAGATGAAGGGATATTACGTCCAAATGGATCCAATTATTGTAAGCTTTATTTGTGATACAAAATACCCATTGAATTTAAGACAACACCTTTCATTTGATAAAGTCATCACATATTCGTCATTTATTTCGGATAACTTTAGAACAATGAATTGCCTTCATTACTATTTTCATGATATAACACATATATCTCATATATTTATGGTTATTACTACTTGTTAGATTATCTTCATAATTTGTTCATTTTCTGAAGTTTACCCTTTATATTTTCATTGTAATATATTTCAATCATTCGATCATTCCCTTCTTTTCTTTTTATAAGCAGCCTAATTTATTTTTTACATTTTCTTTATAATCAGTAGATATACATACTTTTATACATTCATACACATTATTTTGTCGATGATTTGAAACCTTTGATTGAGTAATTTGCTAAAATGTTTCTCGTTAAGGGCACATCCAATATATATCTAAATAACGGCCAAAAAGTACATTTACATTAGTTTTTCATATACACACACCTTTAAATAAAGTTAATTTTAATTCTCAGCTTTTAAAAACATCTTAAAATAAATCAATATTATCAATTTTTGTTACTTTTAGAGACTTGAAGCGGTTTCAGAGATGAAAGTAAATTTCCTCAAATTTTCGATTTTCGAAGTGCTCATTTTGGATGATATGACGAAAATTTTATCTTGAGAGATTAAATAATCAATCGAAAATATTTCTACAGCTACAGCTAATTGTGTCGATTTTTATTTGTTTGAGATTTTTCTTAATACACTCCTTCGACAAATGAAACATAATTAATTGTTTGATAATCGACTGATATGCTCTACGTATATTCAACTCTTTATAAACACCTTTAACCAACATTTTGGTAGGGAAAATGGATTTACTCACATACACATAGGTAGTTCAATTGGTTAATCAATGACAAGTATGTGATACAATACGTACCCCTAATATATAAGAGCTGTTTTTTTTTCGAGGACATTTTGAATTCTTTTTAACTCTTATTGAGAACGTTGAATACTGCTATGTCTGTGAAATAATAGTACTCTTATTCATAGCAAGGTATAATTTCGAACATTTCTATTATGAAAGCATAATATAATAAGTCTTAAATGTATTAAATTATCTAAAGTTAAAGATTTCATCTATCATGCATTTATCGAAGCTTGACTTTATTTATTTTGAATTAGAGTAAGCAAAGTACACAAAAAAAAATAGGTAACTAAGTATGTTAGAAGAGAATGCAAAAACATGAACTAGAACGTGCTTCATTCACCTTGTGCTATACTTTTAGACATAGCGATTAGTTAATGACATGATGGATTTTCTTGCTTAACGAACTAAAAATTCAGTTTCCAGTCAAAAGGGCCGGCTGGTTATACGTAAGGTGACGAAACTTGTAACCCATATAAATAAGCGAAGGTTGCCCAAAATTTATATTTATATTTTGTGACACCTTACCTAAAAAGAAAAAATATAAAAAAAGCTAAATATATTACTTTTTCTTTTCTTTGTTCTTGCATTTTGGTTTATTCTAATGCCTTTTCTTCTTCTGTCACTAGGTATTTTACCTGTGGCACTAATATCGATCCTATATAAGGCATACAATGGAACATTCAAGATGTTTGTAAGGACTCATAATAGCCGATTCGCTAATACACCAGAAATCAATGAACAAATTACCCTTGATTCAGCCAAAGGAAGAATTCCTACTTGGTTGAATGGCACCATGTTTCGTATAGGTAACGTCGAATTATATATATGTATATATAAAAGGAATATACCAAACTCATTCAAATATTCTTTTTGTTACATATAAATAATGCTACCACTTATAGGTCCAGGTACATTCGATATTGAACGAAAGGATGGTAGTATCTTTTCTATTCAGCATGCTCTTGATGGTCTACCATTCATGCATAGATTTGTCATATCAGGAAAAGAACAAACTGTGAAGTATAATTCTCGCTGTTTAGTGAAGTCGTTCGAAACCGGTATTAGAAATGGCGAAAAGAAAGAATTTATTTTTTTTGGCTACTGTCCACGATTCACATTCTTAGATTGGCTATTAAGGTTTATAACACGTATTGATCAGCTCATTATTCGACCTTTAGTTCCAAGTCAGCAAGCACCAGATTTTCAAGCAGTCGGTGTCACTGCAACACCTAATTATCCAATTCCTTCACAGTACCACACTGATGACAAAAATGAGAGGATTCTTGTGTCAAAAACAGATGCAAATGCATTGCAGAAAATAAACCCAGAGACGTTAGGTAAAGATAATCATAATAAAAAGCAAAAATAAAGAAATATAATTTAAGATATTAACGCTTCCATGAAAGTTCCGGAGAAACTATTTTCATATGGTGACTATGATAGTACCCTAACAGATCCCTTTGCAGTAGCACATCATCAGTTTGATAAAAACACCAAAGAAACTTTCAATTTGACGGTGGCTTTCGCCCCTGTTCCAAGAATAAAGGTATTCAAAATATCTGAATCTGGTGAAGTAACAATCCTCGCAAACATTACCCACCGCAAAGATCAACGTAATTCCCGTGTACATCCAGCATATATTCACTCATTTTGGCTGACTGAGAATTACATTATTATTCCAGAATCACCTTTGTTCTACTCGGGAATGGGGTTGAATATGGTGTTACACGGAACTGCTTTATCATGTATGAAGTGGAAAGGAGAAGACCCTACCTATTTCCATGTAATAAGCCGTCAAAATAAAAGAGGATTGATTTCATCTATTCCTACCCATAGTTTCTTCGAGTTTCATAGTGCGAATGCATTTGAAAGCATTGACAAAAATGGCGACACCATTTTGGCATTGGATTGCGTTTCTTTTCCCGACGGTAATATTGCATATCAACTGCACGACCTTGGTTTACCCAAGAAAGGGTTCAATCATAATGTAAACACAAATAAAGTTCAATTTCATGGAGTAACTCTTCCACCGGATGAGCGTACATGTTTTGGTGATCTTGTCCGATACAGACTAAATATCACCCAAGAAACGTTTCAAGAAGAGGTTTGCTTAACACACAACATAGAGTTCCCTCGCTTTAATCCAGAATTTATGTTTAAGGATTATAAGTATGTCTTTGGCTGTCAATTGCTTTTGCCATCAGACAAGTCAAAGCAAAGCGCAGGTATAGTCAAAGTTAATGTACACGATAAAACAACTGTAACCTTTCATCAAAGCGGACTCTTGTGTGCCGAGCCTATTTTTGTGAAGCGACCGGAAGGTGTTTTGGAAGACGATGGTGTCCTCCTTGCATTAGCGAATGGAAATGAGTGCTGCTATTTGATTATCTTAGATGCAACTAACTTAAAAGAATTGTCAAGAACCAAAGTTGGTGCTTATACAGCAATTACATTTCATGGCTCATATGTCGATCACGAATTTCAATCCATCAATATAAACTAAGTCATACACTTAAAAAAGACCTTCTACATTTATTTATTTATTAACAATAATAAAAGCTATCAATCATCATCCTCACCATCCTCATCATCCTCATCACCAGCATCACCGTTATCATTTATTGTTTCCAAACCCTCTATAAAACCATCAGATTCGGATCCACTTTGTTCATCTTGCTCTTTTTGTCTTGACTTTTTCTTTTCTAATTTCTTCAACATATTCTTTGCAGAATTAAATACGCCTTGTGTTGGTGCACCACAGGCAAAGCATTTTGGTGATTTTTGATAGTTTTTCAGCGCACACTTTTCACAAAAATAATGGTTACAGCGAGTTACAACGGGATTATCAAACACTTCTCTACAAATAAGACAAGCAAACGGTAGTTCTTCATCAGAATCATCGTCAGAGGATATAGCATATTGATTGGGGTCTGATGCGCCAAATCGTGTATTGTTCTTTTGTGCTTCTTCCCACTCCTTTTCCAACTGCCAACCCGTCTTGTAATCTCCACGATCGTGAAGAAAGATACAAGAGTCTCCATAACCACAAAAACCGGTTTCTAAAAAAATAAATACATGTTTAGTTATCACAAAAGAGAATAAAAGCTACTCTATGTCTATTTTACCTTTATAATCCTTACACACATCTGGTTGATAATCAAAACGAGCAGTGACTCTCAAATTTGCTGGTGCTTTTTGTGGACCCACTTGCATTTTTGTATTCATTACATCTTTTTTGGGTCCTGCTTTCTTTTTTGTCGCTTCTTGTGCCTGTAGTTCCCATTCAGTGTCGTAGCGAGTGGCATCGCTTTTTTGTAACGTAGCTGATTTATCAGCAGAATATTGTCCTCCAAATATAGTATCCTGTTCCTCGTCATCCTCGTCATCCTCGTTATGTCTATTGCGCTTTTTTCGTGTGCTTTGTACAAATGGATTCTTTCCTGTTTTTCGATCTTTTGTTACAACTTCGGATTCAAGTTGATCTTGGTCAGAATCATCTTCGTCGGAGTCATCTTTTTTCTTTGTTGTAGGTGCCTTTCGTTTACGAATGTTTTTATTTGTATATCTCTTTTTAAAGAAGGTAACAGGCTCGCTTTTATCGTTGAGGGCTTCTAAATTGCTTTTGGAATCAGTCATTTGGAAAGTATTTAGTGAGAAACTAAAGGAAGGGCGAGTATCTCTCGCTCTTGCAATCTCAAAAAACGCATGCTCAAAAAAACGATATAGCAGTCACGATGCACATGCTTTGTCAGAAAAAAATGCCGCAACTGAGGAGCAAGATGATTGGATATTGCGTAGATGCTCCTCTTGTATGAACATCAGGGTCCAAAGCGCCAATTCTTTCCCATTTATTCGATCTTAATTACAAGAAATAGTTTTACATCAACAATTTTAAATTAAATGGGTTAAGACTAAGTCTGCCCATTGACATAATGAACTTACAAATACTTGTAAGCATGAGTATTTTTGCTTTGTATCTTCGATCTTCACTTATCACATCACACTAGGCTAATATTCATTTAATCAACTAACGAATGCAATATGATATATCAGAACTTGAACCTGTAAATGAACACAACTTGAAGTTTTTTACCTTTAACCATTATACCAAAGTAGAATATTATTAGCTTCAAGTAAGGCTTTTCTTAATATGATAAGTGCTAAGCGTTGTCTAACACTCTCTAACTCCATTTATTACCTTAGAGCTAATCAATAACCTTCTATTGTCTTCTACTTCTTATTTTAAACAGATTCTAAATAGTCTTGGCAACTTGTAGTTTGAGTAGCCCGTTTTAGATGACATAAATACTTTACATATCCTCATCTAAATAGACACTAATTCCATATTAAGTGTCTTTAGGTATCAGCAGAGCAAAAATGATGTACATAATAGTATTCTCGGAGCGAAAGTTTTTATCCAAAGCAATAATCTAAAACATATAACTTGTTGATATGACGTTGATCAGTGCCTTTATCTAGATCTAGGCCGTTGCCAAAATAAGACTAGATTAACCTGTCAAAATTTATAGTCTAGCAAAATAAGAGTTAGATCTAATATTTAAAAATATAGCTAATGTTTATTATACAAAATAGATTTACATATATTGTACAGATCAGATTTTTTTTGGGGAATAGTAAATGTATGTATGTATATATACCGAAGCTTTTTGGTAAATAAACCGGGTAGCTAAAGTAAAATATAAATAGCTCTAAATTTACATTGTTCTATTTTATTCTTTGAAAGGTAATACCATCATTCATTCATCATCAAAATCTAGACTTGAAACTATTTGTGCTATAAAAGTAAACGTTGGATGATTTGTGATCTATGATATGATATATGCAAATTCAAAAACTTAAGCTGTCCATTGTTATTTTACTAAAAACGAAGACTGTGTGAAAATATTCTATTAATAACTGATCATTGTTTTCAATCAATAAATTAAAATATATTAATTTGGAGTCACGCATACACAACAAGCTGGCCTGACATAAACGGTAATGATGCCATTGATTTGATCGTAGATCTATATTAATCCTCATGACGCATGGTAACACATGGTACGGAAAACTATTGTTTATATCGTATGTTTACAAGAAGTTACTTGCACTACTGCTTTTTTTAAGCTTTATTTTGTTTTATAGTATAAAAATGAATAAAGACATTACATATTATATAATACGAGTACGATTTTTATAGGATAACTGTATATACATATTAAAATGGGGAGGGGGAATAATTATAATAAAGTTAACTTGACAGAACCACGGATTGAAGCTTTGAGTTTAATATCAGCATCAAGATTTAGGTCAAGTCGCAGTCTAAGAGCTCTACTGTTGGAGGCGCCTTCTTCAGTTGCTAGTTCTGGAGGTTTATTTAACCTTGCAGAATTTTGCCGTAATACTTCCGCTTGTTGCCTCGCTAACTCTTGCTGCTCGTCTACAGGTGCATCTTTTTTCTCCTTTTTTTTCTTTATAGTACCGTCTTTTGGTTTTTTGTGAGATTTCCCCTTTGATGTTTTTGACTTAGATGGCTTTTGTTGTTTTGAGGGCGATGATTTTTCCATAAATTAAAAAAATAATAAACGTTGGGAAAGGCAGAAAAGATGCATTACTCAATTTTTCTCCTTTTTTCGACAATAATAAATTGGCGTCATCATTTTCTTTTTTTAGTGGTGATACTAATTTAATTTTTTTTTTAAAGTGAAACAAAACCACAAATTAAGTTCGCCCTCGAAACTCCACAGATGGAATCTACTTCTCAACAATGGAAAAACTATTAAGAATATATTACGTTTTAGGATAGCTGACTTTCATGCCATTACGTGTGATCAATGTCATTATTTTTCCTTGATCAGTTCCATTATGGTACACTAAACTATGAATCATATTTATTTTTTGAAATTTCTATTATTCTTTCGCCTTTTTGTTTAATTTACAAAAAAAAAAGCGAAATAAAATGGCATCATCCAAACAAGAAAACAATACTGAAAACAAGAAAAATATGCAAGAAGATGATCAAAAGGTACAAGATGCAAGTGATCCTAAAGCAGAACCTGAAAACAAAGACGAGGAGGTAATTGACAATGAGCAATCCAGTTCTCCCGAAAAAAATGATGAAAAGGAAGAATCACAAAAGAACGAGAAGGATGGTGAAGAAGAAGAAAAAAAAGAAGAGTCCCAGGCTAAGCAAGACTTGGAGAAAAAAAAGAAGCAAAAAGATGAACAGGAAGAGAAAGACAAAACCAAAGGTGAAGGCGAAGATCAACAACAAGCAGAGAAAGGTGAAACCAAAGGTGAAGACGAAGATGAAGATGAGAGTGCGAGTGAATCTGAATCCGGATCTGACGAAGATGCTACAGACTCTGAAGAAGAAACAGATAGCGAAGGTGACTCTTCTGAGGACTCTTCTGAAGAGGAAGAAACTGATTCTGAAGAAGAAACAGATACCGAGACAGATTCTGAGGCAGATTCTGAGGAAGACGATTTACCAACAAAATTGTTGAAGAAAAAGAACGGCTTGGGCCAAACAGGCGATCTTGTTAAAGGTGCCACCGACACTGTTGGAAAAACAGCTAATGGTGTAGCCAACACTGCAGGAGGAGTAGCCAAAGCTGCCACTGGCCGTGGCGAGAAACCTTTGAGTTTACGTCTTGATCTTAACCTCGATGTAGAAATTGAACTGAAAGCTCGTGTACATGGTGATGTAACTTTGGCTCTCTTACGTTAACTCAAACATTTTTGTATTATCATCTATATCTATATCTTTTATATAATAAATGTAACTTAAACTATATTTCATATACCTATGCTTAAATATTACGTGTTATTGCATCTAAGTAGACTAATATATGCTGCAGTGAAAGCCATGATTAAATAACTATTATTAACTTTTTGAAGTTTTTCTATCAAGTATTAGCATTGCTACATAGTCGTATATTGTTAATAAGTACGGCAGTACATAAAGGTTAAAATATTTTTGTTAGCATACATAGAACGTACTACTTAAACCTCATATTTTGATATTGTATTCACTAAGTGTTCCAAATAGCAAGCTTTCATTCTCCAAATGCATAATATTAAAAAAAAAGGGGGGGGATGTGCCTACAGTTAATGATGTAGTAGCGTGAAACGCATGTATTGGTTATAATTATATCTTTATTATTATTATTTAATATTAACAACAGAAAAATGGGCATATCATTAAGCCAACAAAGCTAAAGTAACATCACCATGGACCCGGGCCTTGAGAGTAATTTCAACTTCAAGGTTGAGATCAAGTCGCAAACTAAGAGGATGTTCTGATCCTCCTCCTCCGCCAGGTTGCTGTTGCTGTTGCTGTTGTGGCTGTTGCTGTTGTTGACCATCAAGTACGCCATTACCTAAATTCTGTAGGGACTGTGTAGGATCATTTTTAATTAATCCAAGACCATCACTGGGCTTTCTGGATCTCTTCTTCTTCTTGGTTCTTGAGGATTTTTTCTTAAGAGGAGGATCTTCTACGGATGACTCCTCAGATTCTTCATTTTTTTGTTTGTTCTCCTTCTTTGACTTCTTTTCAGCTGCCTTCTCCATCTCCTTAGTGGGTGCCATAATAGTAACAAGTTTTAAAGAGTTAACTTTTTGAAGAAAAAGAAAAAA
>VCJB01002328.1:3785-14500 GCA_024140155.1 Backusella parvicylindrica | reverse complement strand
ATATATATATATATATATATTCATTTATTAAATATTTAAATACGTGCATTGTGTTGAATAGCACCGCCATCAACTACAATAACAGCACCCAAGGTATATTGACCGGCACGAGAAGACAAATAGATACAAGTACCAACAATATCTTCAGGTGTTCCAATGCGACCAACTGGAACTCTTTGTATAATTTGATCACCAAAATTCTTTAATGTTTCTGCCATCATTTTCGATTGGAAAGAGCCTGGTGCAATAGCATTGACGAGAATATGTTGTTTTCCTAATCTGCCTGATAAATGGCGAGTTAAGTGATGGATGGCTGCTTTAGATGCGGAATAAGCATAAGTTTCGTGATTGGGAGCCTAAAAAAAAAAGATATATATAAATCAAACGATATATATTCTAAATACAAAACAAACTTACCACTATACCAGCAATGGAGCCAATGTTAATTACACGAGAAGGCAAATCCTGGGTGGCTTTTGCTTTTAAAAGTGGAATAAAACTACATTATTATTATTATTATTATTAGATATCAACTCACACTTGTGATATCTAGTGTTACTTACGCTTGAGTTAAAGAGAAAATGCGATTAACATTGAGATTCATCACCTTCTGGAAAGCAGTATCAGGATACTCTTCCAGTGCAGCACCCCAAGTAGCACCAGCATTGTTAACCAATACATCGAGATCTATTTTATTTGATGAATAAAATGATTACTTATTAAATAACAAAACCAAAAAAGACTCTAACTTACGATCTTCAAGTTTTCCGAATTCTTGGACAAGATGCTTAATATCATTCATTTTTTGTAAGTCAGCAGGGAGAGCAAAGCACTGACCTGGACCTAGGGCTGTCAATCGAGCAGCCGTCTAAACCTTACTTATAAGTATTCTATGTATTCTTAATATATAATGATACTCACCTCATCACAGGCTTCTGCAGAACGACTACTGATGTAAACCTTTGCACCTGCTTGAACGAACCCCTAATTTTATTTATTTATAAATATTTATATATTTTATATTTATTTACATACAGTAGCAATCATTTCACCGATGCCTCTAGAACCGCCAGTGACAAGTACAACTTTTCCTTGCACGTTGAATAAATCTGCTATATTAACACTCATTCTTTTTATGTTGAAGAGAATGAAAAGAAAAAATAATAAAATAACAAGGCGAAAGCCAATTTTATAAAATTTAGTGTGTGAGAAAATGGCTGACTATTCTTTATTTATTAATTTGGCAGTCCGTCACCGTTACACCTTCTGCAAGAAACAACTTGAAAAACAAAAAGCACTCTTTGCTGTTTGAAAGATATCTGACTTTCTTTTTTTTTTTTTCTTTCTCTGTTCAGCCTTCCATTCTAACTGTTTCTTTTTCTGCAAGTGCTTATGACGTCATTTGCTTGATATTTTATATACGGAGTTACTTTATTCCTATCTTTTTCTATTATCTCTTTCTTCTTCACCAAAAGATAAATGGGTATTTTATATATTTTATACTCTTTGACATATAAAAAAAGTACTAAACAAAAAATACGATATATATATATAGATTGGACTTCAAAGAGTCGAAAGCAAATAATAGAATCAGACGAAGAAAGTACTCAGGACGAATCGGTTACGAGATGTATTTGCGGTGAACAACGTAACATTCTTTTCTATTTCTCTTTTCTATACTCTCAATATAGAACTCATGTTTTGCTTTTGAATATAGATAGCATTGGTTTAATGGTACAATGTGATCAGTGTGAAGTATGGCAGCATTGTGAATGTATGAAACTGGAAGAAGAAGATATACCTGATCAATACTTCTGTGAACAATGTCGACTTACTGATCATGTGGAAAGGTAGTGGCTTTATGTGGACGACAATATCAATAAATATACTTAAAACACGTTGTTTTAGGTATAAGCCCCTGTCCCCAGAATCAGATATAGGGAGAAAGAAGCGTTTAGTCAAAGTGTCAAATAATACCGATTCTGATGTGTCATCTGCTCAAGAAACAGGCAAGTAAAAATTGGAAGCAAAATAGTAGAATATATCATCTTAATTTTGTTGTTGTTGTTTTTGTTTAGATTATGAATTGAGAAGGCTTGATCGTACATCGAGAACAGCAACGAAACGAATAGACAAGAAGCAAAAACAAAAAAGAAAACAAAAGCGGGTATCTCGTACTACAACACCGCAGCTAGAGTCCACCAATCATTACACTGCATTATGTTGTGAAGAATCACCTTCCATCAAAGTCCGCTTACCAGATGCATGCATGACTTTTGAAGAGATGAAAAAACGAGCCAATCACATACTAGAATCTATTTATACAATGCAGTTAGAAGTGAGGAGTCAAAAGACTATCACTTTGGAGGAAGAACAAAGTGCTGGCACAACATACTCTATATCTCATTTGATAACTGAAATACCTTGCTCTCCTTCTTCTATGAGTAGCGCAAGTACTATTCCTTTAAATAACGAAGAATCAACGACAAACCCTGTAAAAAAAGTTGAACCTTCTTCGTTCGAATTGATGGACCTCTTAACAAGAGATATCATAAATTTCCAACAAAGATTTGGATAAACAAGTACATAAAAATGATATAAATGGAAGGGGCCATTTTGTTTTTGTTTTTTTTTTATTCCTCTTTCATTTTTATACATACCACCTTTAAATCACCCTCATCATTTTTTGTGTATATATGCTTTTCCTTTAGGAAACAATTAAAATGAACTTTTTTATCATTATCATTATTATACAATGACGCTAAGAAGCAATGTCGCGGAAGTTGTTGGAAGTTGGACGTAGAAAAAAAAATGCTATTGGTTGAAAGTGAACCGTTTTGAGCAAAATGAACGTATAAAAAAAAAAAAAAAACGTTCTCGGTTGAAAAAGGAAGTAGTGAACCTACATGAAACCCTTTTTAGTTTAACGTCAACTTTTATCTTATGTCCTCCTTTTAGTAACAAGCACTAGTCAAACGGTTATACTTCCAATTGAACCTTTGAACTGTTGACTAGATGTGACTTTTACTTTTTTTTTTTTCTTTGCTAACTAAAGACTTTGACTAACAGAGCTATAATATGAAATGGAGAAATAATAATGGTATTTGCGACTTCAAATTTTGTAATTACCATGCGATTATTGGATTCTTAGAAAATCACCGTACTTGTTAAAACAAGAATGTAGATTTTATTTATTTATTCAAAAACATTTATTTATTCAAAAATTTATTCATTAGTTTCCACTGTGAGCCATCCATTCGAATTCTTGGTCTATTTGTATGACCGGAACTTCCTGGAGTTGTTGCTGTTTTATTCCACCCTGTGGGTTGATTGGAATGAATTTGATTGGATTGGTTTCCTGCAAGAGTGGTATGCTCCAGTTTGGGTGTTACAACAAGTTCTTGTGGCGTATCATCCAAAATAACCACATGGGGGATATGCACGGTTGATGGGTTCTCAGCAGGAGGGTGTATAACGATATCACCGCCGTTCCAGCTCAAATTGATTTCAATAGGTGCACGAGGCGTTTCTTCTCTTGCAGGTTCAAGTTGAACACCACCAAAATCTGATAAGGATATGTTAATGACTGGAGGTTGACTTGGTTGTTGGAGCGGTGCTGTTTGTGTCGCTTCGTGTCCCTGCTGCAGTTGTGGTATAGCCTGTGACTGGGATCGGTTACTTTCAATTTGAGATTGTGCTGAGCGTCTCTGCTCTGTAGCCGAAAACTCAGCCCAAGGATTTGGAGCACTTGATGATGATGATAATGATGATGTTGAATTCTTACGGGGCGATGCGTTTGAAGGCCTAAGGGTTGGGGTTGAGGTGTTTGAGCAAGAAGCATTTGTATGAGATATCTTTGGAGAGCTAGACCAAGACACTTGGTTTGTTGCCAGTGATGATGATTCAGCGTGGGGTGTATCAGACTGTGTAAGAGAAGGCGAGGTTGTTTGTGTTATATCTGATTTTTTCGACCAAGATGTGGAATCGTTGGCCCAAGATCTCTCCAATTTTGGACTGCTCTGTACATTTTTGGGTAGGAATGCCTTCTTAGGCTTTGGTGATTCTACTCTTGTTTCTTTGAACGTATTAAGAGCTGCTTGATCAGTGGCGAACTGCTTCCAGCCACCTACATTATCGTCTTTTGGAGCTGAGTTGATTTGATCTCTCCAGCTTCCAGCTGAAGGTTTCTTTGCTTCAACTTTTGGTGATTGGGTTTCGCCCACAGTTCCCCAGTTATGAGAAGATTCAGATTCGATATTATTCGAATTTTGGTTATGATCCCGGTTAGTTTCACCCCGTTGTTTCGTAGGTTCCTGATCCCAACCATTGCTGTTATCGAGCTTGTTGTCTTTTACGACTTCCTGATTCCAACTTGTATTGTTATTTGATTCTGTTTGGGAGTCAACTTGATTAAACTGATTACCCCAACCTTTCGCATCACCTTCCTTTGTTGATTCCTCTGAGCTATCTTTTTTTATTTCTTTAGCAGGTTCTTGATTCCATCTTATGACATTACCCCAACCTGCCTCTTCTTTTTTAGGCGTTTCTCCCCATCCTGCTGTACCTGTTTGATTGGATTTTTTAATAGGTTCTTGGCTCCATCCCACGTCTTCACTATTAGTTGTATGCGAATTCGACATTTTTTCATTTTCGTCTGTAGTGGAATTGTCATTTTTGTTTAATATAGTATCATTTTGGACATTGTCAAGAATAGACTTGTTGTTTTCAAGATGAGAATTTTTAACATTCATATCTTCTGATTGCAAATTTTCATGGTGTTCTTCTTCTTTTCTTTCTCCTTCTTGTACACCAACGATTTCTGATATTTCACTTTCTTTGGTACTTTGTGTTTCCAAATCAGCGTACTCCTTCTTTATTTCTTGTAGCGAATCACCTTTTTCTAAATTATCTTCTTTGTTGCTGGGTTTCGATACTTGATTATCTGTGGTAGCTTCTAGTTGGTCTTTCTCACTTTTTATTTTTTCGTTTTTTTCTTGTTCCGATTCCTTCTCCATATCTTTGTCCTTTTTACATTCTCCTTCTTTTTCCATTAAGCCTTTAGATATGTTGCTCTCCACTGAATATTTGTCTTGTTCTGAATGGAGCTGTTTTTGGGCTATTTCAATTGTATTTTGTGATGTAGGTTTATCAGACTCGCCATCTTGTGTTACTGGAGTCGCTGTCAATTGCTCTGAAGGTAGTGCATTGTCTGCTGGTGGGTTCTCTTGTGGTATGGTTTCTTCTGTTTGTGCTAGAGAACTATTTTTGTCACTCTCCACCTCTTCTGAAGGAACAATTTTATGATCAGTATCTACTGAAATAGCTTCGTCAACTGCTTCGTTTTTGATTAACTGATTCGCCTCTTCGCTTTCTACCACTGGAATGGATGATTCTTGATCATTGATATCCAAATTGTTTTTCTCTACTTGATCTTGCTCCACTGATGTCTTTGATTTTACTTCTTCGTTTACCAAAACAGTTTCTTTTTCATTGGAAACCGAGTACTTCTTCTCTACCTGGCTCTCCTCACTTGATACCATTTCTTGATATTCATCTTTGACCTTTTTCTTTTCGAGTAATGGCAATACATCTTCCTTTACTGGCTCACGTTTCTCTTCCACCTTAGTCACCATATTATCCTCTTCTTCTGATTCTTTAGATCGCATGTCACTAATGTTTCCCTTATTGTGAACAGCTTCATTTTCATTCGATACTCCTACTTCTTTTTCCAATGAGTGTGGCTTGGCTAAATTTAAACTATCTGCAATGGGCTGTTCGTTATTCAAAACTTCTTTTTCGTGGACTTTGTCATTTGGAGGTAATTTATTTTCAATGCCTTCACTTGCTCTTGGTTGTTTCTCTTTATTTTCTGAGATAGTGTTAATTGGAGCCGATTCTGGATCCAATTTGGACTGGTTTTCGTGTACTATTTTTTGTGATTCATTCGAATTTATGCAGATCTGTTGGTTTGTATCCCCTTTAATAAGCTCAGACGATGGAGCACTATTGCGACTTGCAAGGTATAAATTCTTCAGTCTTTCCTTTTCCTTCTCCTTTTCCAATTCTTCTTGGGCGACTACAAGATGGAATGTGTTCCACTTTGCTAATGCTGGAGCATCTTCGGGATCGACTCTCTGGTGTTCAGGTTTACGATATTCCAGTCGTTCCAACCTTCGCTCATTCTTTAGTTCATTCCTTCGATCTTCATATTGTTGATGGTCATCAAAACGATCTTTATTACCAAAACTAGCAAAGCTCACTGGTTTCACTCCGTGAGGATCTCGTACTCTCCAATTATTGCTCTCCGCTCCTGAATTGGTTTCGCGTACTCTCCAATTATCCGAATCATGACTTGGATGGTAATCATCATCATCGTCCGAATAAATACGTGCTGACGTTGATATGGATGCTCGTGGTTGTGGTGGAGGTATAGCAAGATCTAAAAACATATGTATAAAAAAGATTTTAATAAAAAAAAAATTTAAAAATAAATGAAATAGATATACTTTAATACCATGTTTTTACCTATATCATCAAGATAGTCTACAGGTTTGTCATTATTCTCAGTATTTACAGCTGTAGTAGAATGTTCAAGTTGGTTGTTGGCTTCGTTGCTACCACCAAGATCTTCATCGTCGTCGTCATCGACAATGTCAGCCCATGCTTGACCTGAACGTAAAGCTAACGCTTCCTTTGCAAGTAATGTCGTCCAGTCATCCTTTACTTCGATGTCTGACATTTACTAAAACAATATGATAAATAACGTAAGAAAAAGAAAAGAAATAAGGAGGTTGAGTCTATAGTTTTTTTAATCTGTGACGAATTTGGAAACTAGAAACAAAACAAAATTCTTGAAAACACTGAGTTGCCCCACGACAATTTTTTTATCGCCGATAATAACTTTATTGATTGCATTATAAAAACAAAAATGCTTTGCACCAGTTTATGTGTACAAAGTGAAGTTTTCTCAAAACATATATCAATTTGATATTGACCTTCACTAGCAACACAATTGAATTCCCCTTCTCCTGAATGGATCGCCTGTTTCCCATTTATGTAAACTTTAATTTTTTTAAAAAATAGCATACTCCTTTATATATATATAAACATCTGCCCCATTAACTACAGTAAAAAAAAGGTTGTATTTTACATTCAACACTAAAGAACATTATGTGATATTGACAGAGTCGTGTTCATTTGTTGTTTAAAAACTCAATTATCCTAATTGAAGCTTATTTAATATTATAATTGACAAGTTTCCATCCGGTAAATATGAATGAATATTGGATAATTTGATTAATATGAAAAGAATGAAACAGTTTTCTAGACTGCGGTTCCTTTTTCCTATTGTGCATGAGCATTATAATGCTGGATTCTTTCTCACCAATTTGAAGTACGCTTATTTATTCTGGGTCTATTGGTAGCACCTGAACTTTTTTTTATCACTGCAGAATGTTTCAATAACTAATGTTCCTTACAATGAGAATTCATTCTATACAATTTGACTTTTAAACATCATAGGACTCTTGTAGATAATTAGCAGCATATGAATGAATTTATAATACAAGTGTTTTGAGTGCAATGCAATGAATATACAAAGCTCTTAAAACGTCATTGAAAATCGATGCTTTGCTCCAACGTATTAGGGGGGTTCAAAACGATTTTTAAAAATTATATAGATGGATTTTATTATATTTTTATTTAATACATGAATAGAACCATATGAAAGGGCAACTTTTTCTCTTCAAAATGATGTCAATATCGTCACAGATTAGCATAATAAAAGTATGTGTTAATCAATCTTATTGTTCTTGGTTAAAAAAAAAACTATAAAATAAAGAAGTACAAAAAAGCCTGTTTACTGTAGAAGATTAAGTCTGAGACACTCTTTTGTTTATTTATTTATTTTATAAGTTTATATTTTACAATAAAAAGAGGTGTAAACATTATATATATATGAGTTATGAAGATGCTATTAGTTGACTTACATTTTTATGGAATGATGCAGCTATTTACAATGAACAGAAGTATACGTTATGCGATATGTAGAAAAAAGAGAATGAGTTGGAGAGTTATATACAAAAGAAAGAAAGGGAGAGGAATGATTATTTACAAAAAGAAAAGGAGATATATATATGTACAATTATTTACAAGTTAGTTATTGACATCACCCAACGAGCCCACACAAGATGACAGGTCGCACGTAATAACCTCGTCAGTGATCACCTTGAAGTAATCAGGCGAATCTACTGACTTTACCAACCCCACTCGATAAAGAAAAGACTTTAGAGGAATCACGGCATAAACGGGAGGAGTAGGTGGTAGCTGACTGACCATGGCCATGGTCGAATCATATATACATGCATGCGGATCTTGAAGAACTTCGACAAAGGCCATGCTACGATTAGTTCTGTTATATTCATGACAAAAGAAGAAAAGAAGTTTGCCGATATTCCAGCAAGGAGAGGGTATACTAAAAAAAAAATGTCAGTTTTCATCAACCCACGATTCCATTGAATTGATTTATACTTACTTTGCTTCTTTGGTATTGAACCAGACATAGAAATTACCGCGAGTCAATGACTTGATCTTGGTTTGATAGTATAAAGTTGGCCAGACTTGAGAATGTATGTGGGCACGGGTATAAATGGAAACGGTTTCATTGATGTTGGGTATGGAAGTTGTTCGAGATATAATTTGCGAGGCACGGTAGAATTGATCCAAAGCAATGGCAAATGAATTGATAGGTATGTTCAGGACGGGTATAAGAAGGGCAGCATTCGGTTTCATGGTATTCAAGGAAAAGGAAGCTGATGGATCCCATAGTTGAAATTGTGTGCGGGGTATATTGTAGAAACTGGATTTAGTATAAGAACGTGGAGTAACCAACTGTAGCAATTCCACTAAATCCAGATCTAAGTTTGTCATGTAACTTCTCATGGTCAGGCGCCAAAGAACGTTGCCAGCGTTCGCTCCGGTGTTGGTCTTGCCAGTGATCACGTTTTTATAACGACCAATAGTTCTTTCGAGACTACGGCCGCTAATCGCACGGAGTGGGCCACATCGACGGATGATATAGGGTATATGGGTCAAATAATGGAAAACGGGCTTGAAGACAGCAAGGGAAAGGTTCTTCTTCTCAATTTCCGAGTCAAGGAAAAGGTTCCAGGTGTTTAGATCCCTAAATGAACAGTGAGGTTAGTATTGGAAAAAAAATATATATACACGCTGATTAAATTACTTACTCTTCTATGCTTGTTAGATCTGCTGTTGTGATGGTCCATTGTAAAGCCAGTTCACATGCTTTAATCAATGCAAGGAAGGGCAGGACGGCATCTTCATTAACCAAACGAGGAATGATCATGGTACCAAACTGATGGAATAACTGATCAAGCGGTCAATGAAAGCTTGGTAAGGTTTAAGTAATAAGAAAAGAGACAAGAGACAAGAGTCGTTGAAGATTAAACCTTTATTTAATTCTGCCTCTCAAAAGATTGAGAAAGATCGTCTTATTTATATATAAAAGAAAAGGGTAAAATTATATATTGAAACACATGGGTCACTAATAATGTGATGAGTAAATCCCTTGTTGGTACTTGTTTCACTCGTGTTTTTTTTCTTTTTCTTTTTCTTTGTCTTAACCAGACTTTTTTTTGTTTAGATCCGGCCCTTCTACTGTTCAAGCTACATCCAAAACATTTACCCGGTACTGATTTGATGTCTAAATGGATATTACACAATGAAGTGATTACTAACATTGTAGTAACAGCACTAATTGGTAAGTAATCCTTCGTCCTTCTGCTAAGAGCGAAATAAATATATATGGTTTTATGTAGGACCTGAGGCTCTCAACATGTACATTCCTGGAATTACCTGAAGCAACGTTACAGCAAATGACAACACTGATGATATTTTACCTGAAACTAGTATTCCAAAAAGCGATATGGATTATGCTCTTCAAGGAATATATGTTAATGCCAAAGTGATGACATCAGGGTTTCACGACATCGTTTAAAATAAAAAAGGGTAACCCTTAAAAAAAATGCATCCCTCCTCTTTGTTAAGCATAATTGATTAAATGAAGCCTTGTTGCAACGATCGAAATCTTACAGTTACGTTAAGCGAAATTAACCCTAACAATACCGCTGCCGAAATTGAGACTTGGCTCACAAGTCTTTGTCTCTCAGAGCCTTTTGAACACTTCAAACTTTTAAAGGATAAACCGTAAGTATTCAATCACGGAATTTCACTGTGTTTATCCTAATACTTTTGTCGTTTACTGTGCTAGATATGGTTTTTTACATTTTTTATCAAGAGAAAATACATGCAGATTCTTTAAGAAGTACGGTAATAGAAAGCTTGATGAAAGCCGAAGTACAAGAGTATTGGGATCTATAGATTGGAATAGACGACCAATCTCATATGATATTCCTTCCCACCAACAAGCACCAAACTCACCAGAACCAAACACATTAACTTCAAACCCACAAGCAATCAGCAATAGCGCTAAAATCGTATTGTTGGAAGCGGATACTGATGATTTGCAAAGCAAAATTCATGAACATGAGGCTGTTATACATGTGATATTAACGATAGATAATAGAACAATAAAGGAAAAGACAATAAGTGAGTCTCTGGTTCTCGGTTTATTGTATAAGAGTCATAATAAATACTGGGGCATAATATAAATATTAGATGATAGTAATGTAGTACAC
>VCJB01002325.1:1031-20381 GCA_024140155.1 Backusella parvicylindrica | reverse complement strand
TTTTTTTTTTTTTTTTTTTTTTTTTTTTTTTTTTTTTTTTTTTTTTTTTTTTTTTTTTCTCTTTCTTAAACTTTATACATATAATTCCAATTTGAACACTATACTTTATATAGATAATAGTGTACTTATCCAGTAATTACAATACGTCATAAACCCCTTCTGTAGGGTGCATGCCCTGATGGTTTGCTTTTATTACTTATGTAAACGAAGGTAGATTAAGTTGAATAGTTCCTTTTTTGTTTATACTATGCACAATTAAATTTTGATTAAAACATCATAAAAATAACATCTTTTATGATAACCTCGTTTTTACATAAAGTATTGAACTACCACTTTTAAGTTAAGCTTTGTATATCATGTGATCTGGCTTTTTGCTGAGTCTCTTTTGCAATCTCTTCACTAACCAGCCAACAGTTGTCTGTTTTGGAAAAGGCTTTTCTCACATCACTGTTTTTTTCTGGCTTCTCTGTTCTTATAGAAATAATACGAACATTGATCCTATTTATTTATTAATTTAATGATGATCAAAAAGCAGGTTAGCATATTGGGATTAGAAGTTGGTTTTGTTTGTTACATCTTTTATGACCAAACAGGAGTGCTGATGAGTTTAATACTTATCCATGACAGCATTACTTTTTGGTTGTTAATATATCGACTTTCATTTATTTATTTTTACACCAAAATGCATGAATAAACGCTTTGACAAAGGCAATATTTGTATTAATTTTTTATTAACTTTTTCTATACTCTCCCGTTATGATCATCGGTATGATATACAACACTACCTCATGCACAATTTAGTAATATGTACACAGTAGTCATAGCATCATTTAATAAATTAGAGATATAATAAGCATTCTCACCTGAATTGTTTCCCTCGGTGAATATGGTCACGGTCTGTTCGTTAACAAATACCGTGCTGTCAAGTGATATTAAGCTTGTAATCTTTTACTAAATAAATACATTATAATCACACCTAAAAAAATTCATTGAGGTCATCTATTAGGGTCTATCAAGTCATATTTGACAAAGCACATTTTTACACTTTGTACGTCCCTATAATTGAGACTATTCGTAAGTTTTTTTTTTTTTTTTTGAGGGGAGGGGGGCTTTGAATTTATTTCGGTTACATGTTTTTATCTTTTATCTTTTATCTTTTATCTTTTATCTTTTATTTACTTTTATGTATATCAAACAACAGTTTATATGACACATGTTCACGTATGTAGATAACGAAGTATATCTATTTGTTATCCTTGTTCAAGAATACACCATAAAACAAAAAAAAACAGTAGTGTTTCACTTTTCTCGAAATAAATAAATGTGCATGATGAGAGGATATCCCTACTTTATGGAAACGACTTCTACGACCAGACGGAGTTGTGAACTGAAAAACACATAGTTATGCATGCGTATTACAAACCAAAATAGACCTAGTGTGATAGAGTATGACTTCCCTTTCTTTCACCGCAACGTTTAACATTACCGCCCTCCTGAGATGGATAATTATCCCAACAAAAGGGGTTGTTATTGTATAATAGTATTATTTTCTCTATATAATGAGAATGGAAGTACCATGTATTTTGTTAAAAGTGATATTGAGTCAATATCAAGAGTAACCCATTTCGTTAATAAATATGTTCAAAGTCTATAAAGAGTCAATAAAGTTTTTGATTCTTTACTTTTTAAGTAGATAACTCAAACTTTGAGCCTTTTTTTTTGGTAATTGCTTTTGATTTTTATTTTTAGTTCAGTTAATCATAGTATTGGGTGATGACTCTGCCTAAGGCACAATAAATATGGTTTACATGTATATGAATCTACTACATACTAATTTTGTTGTCCTGATAAGTAATTTCTTTATTTCGTTCAAAAACAGAAAGTCATTTGTTCTTTTTGCCTTGGCATATTATATAGTGTCTAAATAAGAGAGAATAATAAGCTCTGAAGGCTATATTGACTATTATAAAGAAAATAAACTCTCTTAATCTTACCATATGTTGTTACATCCTTTCTCCTCGAAATCAAGAAAAACGAAATTGTATTATCCAATAGCAAGTGGTAGTTGCAGTTCTCTATCTATGGAACATCTCTTTGTATTGATGGTGCGTATGTTGATAATATTGTTAATACTATCTAACTTATTATGATGGAGAAGTTTTACAATGTATGAAAACCCCGAAGAAGAAATATCCCCAGTTATTAGTTAGCTATTGAAAAGTTTTTAGATAAAAGTTACCTATTGAGTGAATGTTCTGTGGAGGCTGTATTTTTACAAATTATCCAGTCGCATCGCAGCTTAATTCCCAAGCATGCGCTTTAATAAGCAATAGGAATGGAATATATTCTCTAAAATTAAGATGAATAAATAGAATTTTTTTTTTCAAGTTTCAAAAACTGACAATTCTTGTGAATTTCAAAGAGTCTATTACAAGATCTTCTTATATATACATTTATTTATGAGTTCAATACAAAACTCTAATTATGTTGAGAATGAAGTATTTTACACTTTATTTTTTTTTAAAGGTTGAATTTTAAAAAAAAACCATTAATTTGAGAAAATAAAAAAGGGGTATGCAGTTGATTTTTTCTAGAAAATAAAAAGAAAATGTCTATAGAAATTAAGCACGGTTTTGCAAAACGTTTTCAATACAGGCATTGATGTAGTCTTTCCGGCTTGCCATGGAAACACCAAACAAATTCTGAAGCTCTTCTCTAACTTGCTTCTTGGTGATCTTCGTCAAGTCAGCTGTGCTCAAAATACGTTGAACTTCAGTTAAAATTTCTTCGTTACGAGGTCCATCACCTGTATTGAATCCATCCATCATAAGTGAGTGACTACTGCTATTTGCAAACTGATTGGGTTGTTGCTGTTGCATTGGAATAAATTGACCTGATTGACTGATAAATGACTGAGTTTTGTGTGGTACAAAAGAGGCCATTGAGCGGTTAGACTGCATTGGCATCATTTGTGTACTATTAGCATAGTTCATCATTGGAAGTGAGGCTGAAGATGGCATAGCTACACTATTTCTGTCAAACATCATGCTAACATTTTGAGGCGTAATTGGTCGATTATTCTGTGCCATGCCTGAGTATACACTCATATTATCTCCACCCATTGTGCCCATTCCATACATTGAAGGAGCATGGCTAGGTGTTGGCATACGGTTGCTGCGACTGTTATAAGTATATCCACTACTACTACCTTGAGACATATTATCGCTCCAGTTTTCTTCCGAAAGTACCGCACGTTCGTACTCTGACCATTTCATAGTAGGAATAGATTTGGGATCGAATTTACCTTCGTCTACAGCGACTGCAACCTTTTTGCCACCATCGCCTACTACCACACGTGTGTTACCCCAAGAAAAATCATCAAAGTGCCAGTAAGAATAAATGGGAATATAGAATGAGAAAACTGGAATAGCCAAGATAGAAACAAGCATCCAACCAATGAATTCCCATCGTCCTTTCATTGCGAATAAAATGGCCTGTAGAGCATATGTACCAGCAATTGTAGCAATGGAGATAATGGGAACACTATCATCAGGGGTCAAGGTTGCTAAAGTGTAGATTAAATAACCCAAGTAAGCTAAGATGGCAGGCATAACTAAAGTACTGATAAGATCTAATAATACGATAAAGCGCATAGAGAAACAACAGAAACCACAAAGACGAGGAAGGAACGCAAGCTCACCAAGGTTGTGAATAGTAGAATTAATCCAGCGGCGTCTCTGAGAAACCAAGACACTCCAAAGGTCAGGTGCATTGGTTTTACATTGAGCATTAGGCGTAAATTTAGTCTTGAAATTAGGAAAGTGCTTCAGTAGCAATGTAGTCAAATAACGATCTTCACCAAGATGAAGTAAATTCTTCTTATGCAACGTATCAACAATATTGACACTGTAGTCAGCAATGATTTCGTTGCTCATAAAAAGAGCACGCTTACGATCAACAGTACGAATACGGTACATAGTAAAACAACCAGGAAGGCAACTCACAGTAGAGAAAAGCGATTCAAAAGATTTGATCATATGATGAGATATAAAGTATTCATAAACCTGAATCATCGTCACCCACGTATCCTTCTCGTTAGCCAGTGTCGTTTCACCACATATACCAATAATTTTCGAATCATGTACTGCACTTGATACTAAGTAGTTTAACCCATCGCGCATAACCTCTGTATCGGCATCTACCATTAAAACAAAATCATACATATCAGGACTAACACCGATGACATTCTTCATCTGGTGATATATCTCAAGTTGAAGTGGGTTCATAGGACCATCATAGTGAACACGATTAAGGAATTGCATCAAGACCAATTGAGAGTCACGCTTTCCACGATTACCAGGCTTTTGACGTTCGTGTGGGTTACCACATTTGACAACAACAATATAAGGTACTACATGACCGGCAACTTCGTACAACCCAGAGTAAATCTTTCCTGTGTTATGCTGCTTCATTCCATCTCCAACAGAGACAAACGATAATGCTTCGGGATCAACTTGTGGATCGACACCAAGAATATTAAGAACAATACGTGGTGTTGGTAAATCGTTACCACTACCGACAATCATACCATCGCATACAATAAACAAAAGCTTGCGCTTATCATCATAATTCAGTGTGGCTATGGAATCAATAGTCTTCTTAAGCGACTCTTCATCTTCAGTATAACATGTAACTTGACAAATGGCAAATTTATCATGTTCTTCTGGCGCAGGCATAGATCCGAAACGAACAGCAGCAATAAACTTGAACACAATAACAGAGGCAAGAAAACAAGTAATAATCAACAGTAAATAGGTTGAGAATTGACATTTTGGTGAATTACGAGTATCCAGCTCACCAGCATAAAACAAGTTTCGAAGACAAACCAGCTGACGTTGTTTCAGAGCTGGATCTATGTTAAGTGCATTAAAATCATTTGTAATATCAGAACCTGCTTTTTGCATGAATAAATCAACCACTTCTTGGGCCATAAAGTTTGTGTCGATACCAGTTGGTACGGCTTCACCAGGAGGACCACGAGCGTATCTACCACCTTGACTATACGATGTAAGATCATAGATACGGCCATTAATGACGGCCCAGACACGGAGTAAATTTTGGCCGTTGATCATTGTTGCAGATTTAGCTTGATCAGAGATTGCCTTATTTTCAAAACCAAGATTACCCACTTTATAGTTTTTACGCAATAAAGTCATTTGATCGTAATACCAGTTAGCATTGTAGTCATCAGATGAATATCTGAAATCATGATAATTTCCATTGGTATCTGTCAAGTTGATATTATAGTCAAAAGATACATAAGGAGACACTTCACCAGTAATACCTTCACAAAGGGCTGAAACTTGGATAGGAAAGAGGTTAGTGACATCTTGACCAGCGTAGGACAAAACAGAACTCTGTGGAACAAGATTTTGAGGATAATGATGAGGTGCAAAATTACCAATATCAAACACCTCACCACGTATAGCAACATATTTCTTATCCGAATCTTTGTTGTGGCTCTGTAACTCTGATTGAGAAAACACATGTTGCTTTGGACAAATAACTTCACTGAAAAAAATTAAGAACCACATGACAAACGCACACATCAAAAAGATGAGCATACATAATGTCACCTTTTCACGCCAAGCAACTCGTACATCCTTTCGCTTCATACGACCACACCAGACCATGAATTTAGAAGGGACCCACCAAGTACAAAGCATGACAAAGAATAACCAACGCTTACGTCCTGCTGTCATTTTTGTTTCATCTTCGACTGTTTCATCAAGGTTTTCTACAATAGGCGCAGGTTTTTGTAGACCCACTAGTCCCATACTGTTATCTCCTTTAGGGTCAGAATATGCAAGAGACTCAGAACCATAGTAAGAACCTTCATTCTCAACATATTGGCCTGATTCATCCTCAGAATAATAGGATGCTTGATCTTCATTATAATGGTTCATAGTTGGTAAAGGTAATCCAGCAGCAGCGGCAGTGGCGGCAAAAGGATGACTTCCAGTTACGCTAACAGAGTCATGTTTGCTTTCTGTTTGTGCACTATCTTTAGCTTGTCGTTGCTCTACTTTTTCAAATGTGCGTAGCTGGTCTTCCAAATCGCGCCAAACATCACCACTTAAAAATACCTTAAAAAAAAGAGAGATTAAATATTAATGCCATTAAGAA
Source organism: Backusella parvicylindrica (assembly GCA_024140155.1). Lineage (NCBI taxonomy): Eukaryota > Fungi > Mucoromycota > Mucoromycetes > Mucorales > Backusellaceae > Backusella > Backusella parvicylindrica. The sequence continues at coordinate 14,195 of VCJB01002325.1, read as the reverse complement.
TATTGTGAAAAGTTAAAGAAATAGTACCTTATTTTGAGTTGTATACATTTGTGAAGCACCCCATCCCATAATACCAGCTGCCATTTCGCATTGGGATCTGAGCAAGCGAGAAGTATCTAATTGATCAAATAGAATGTGGTATCGTTCCAAAAAGTCTTCATGATCAAATGATTCAATGTAGCGAATAGAAGGTAATTGTAAAATGGAGGGTATATGAAAGGCTTCAATTTGGGCTCCTATGTGTTTCGCATCGGCACCAGAGTTACTCTTACTATTGGTAGGTCTAGGAGCAATACAATAAATAACCCATAGCTTGGCTTCCTCAAATGATTGAACTAGTTCATCAAGAGCAGCTTGAAGTTGATTCAGCACGGCTGTAGGCTTACTGCTACCTGGCTCAGCTTTAGCTTTTTCTGTAGTACCAGCCTTTCTACGAGTAGAGCGGCGCTGAGAAGGAGCACGCATCGGTTTGGCAGACTGTTGAGCACCAACAATAGCTGAGTTATGTTTAGGATGGTTTTCTACTTGAATGTTGGCATCTGCAAACAAATCGACAACAAATGCGTTCCATGAAGGCTGAATGTCCATACCACCACGGAATAAGGAAACAAAATCAACAGATATTTGACCATTGTTTTCAGAAATAAAGCCATCTGTTTTGTATTCCACGGGTGCACTAAAATGTTGAACACAAAAATGGCGGGCACCTGTGTCAGCTGTTTTGAGTTTAAATGAAGGATGTGTGGAGTTGAATTTCACCAAGGAGTCCATTACGTTACTATCATTATAACTACGTTTTCCTGAGCGAGTGCTATCAGACATACTGTTCACTAAGTCACAAATACCCTTTGATCGTGCGAACAGGTTCATAGCTGAATCGTCGATATGGATATCGGGTGTATTGATTCCCTCTGATTGAAACTGGCCAATTTCCAACTCAAACAGATAACGATCGACATACTGCTGGATTTGTTCATTTGCGAAATTTACACAAAGTTGTTCAAAGCCAGCTAAAGAACCAGTTTGTAAACCTGGAAAATCCAACAGACCGATAAAACTGTTAAAATCTTCTACACATGTCTTACGATTAATATGTTCCACCATCCATGAAAACAACAATGAGTACAAAACCTGGCAGAGCTCGTTACACTGAACTCTAGCTTGTTCCGAATTTAAAATAAGCGTAGTAATATCTTTACGAATCATGGTTGTTTTGAAAGTAAGAACGTTTTCTAATGCATGTGAATCTAAGCCGAGCAAATCAGCAGCTGCTTCCAGTTGATCTGTATTTTTGACATAAGCTGCTTCTTGGGTACCGGTTCCCGTAGGGTCCACAAAGATGATGTTTCCTAAATGTAAAAGTGCTGCTAAAAGTTGGATCATTCTGGCAATGTGTTCTTTGCGGAATCCTGAAGACTTGAGTGATGCTTTTAGTTGATTAAAGGCAGCTGCGTCAGTAGCTGCAGTACGTCTATTGTATTTAGAAAGATATGTATAATGGGATGGATCTGCAGAGGGTAGTTGTAAAGCAGCGCGTTCTTCTGGTGACACACCGGCTAATAAATAATAAAAAATATGAAAGTTACCCTCGTTCGAGGAGGAGTTGGATCTATCAGCTGTCACACGCGATTTTTCTAAAAAGTAGTGCAGATTTTTGCAACCAATCATACGACCACGCTCATTAAACTGGACTTCTCCATAATAACCAAAACGAGAACCAGAGATGTTGTTACTTAGTTGACAACTTCCAAACGCTTCCAAAACTTTTTGTGATTCCATTATCTGTATCTGGACCTTTGACTCCTTGCGATGACTGCTCAGTCGTACAAGATGTCGGACAGTCAATTTGCGGGTCTCGGACTTGCCACTACCGGATTCGCCCCTTTTGTACAAAATAATACAGCGGAGTATGTCAGTAATAAAAAAATTAATTGACTTTCTTTTATAAGATAGGGGAAGTTATTACCTGAAAACAATGTTTTGATCACTTCCTGTTCTTCGCATATGTGAATAAACACGATTAACAAGATCAAATAAATGGGTGTCGAGTGATATCCGATCTTTTCCAGAAGGATCCTTGTAAGCAGCAACATATTCTAAACTTGTTTGATCATCGTTTAAACTTAATTCTTTGAGTGGGTTCACAACCACAAGATGTCGAGAACCAATATTGGTATAAATATTAAATGTATCATAACGTGAACGCAGACAGATCGCGATTTTATCTGAACTTACGCTAGATAGACTAGCAAGATCGGACAGGCTTTCCTGTACCGATTTCTTTGCTTTACCCATCACAAAAGAAGCTTGCTATAAGAAAAAGGAAAAGAAGAACACAAAACAAAATAATTAAAAGAGAAAGGAGAGAAAACATTATCTACAAAAGAATGAATAAACAAAAATAACCCAGTTCATGGTGTGACAATAACAAAAAATCATATTGGAGCCATGTCAACCTATATAAATCTTGTGTAAATGTTGTACATGTGATAAAAATAGCATCAGTGCCCGAATTGTATTGTTATTGTCATAAATGGCAGATCACAAGTGCTTTTTAACCAAAAAAAAAAACTCCCATAATAATATATAAACTTTCTTTAAACAACAGAGTGCTTATTTATGAATATAATAAAATATAATAAAAAAGGTACAATTTATATAAAACGCCGACTTAATATCCTCCTGCATCTTCCAATAAGTGGCCTTCATCAAGTCTGTATCTGGAGTGAGAGCAGTGAACGCGATGGCTTGACTCGTGGCGATCGCTGCTATGTCTGTGCTTATTGCGCCGTTTACTACAATGATGGCCATGTAAATGCTGCTGACTTTGGGAATGTGACATCATGGAATGATGATCCAATTTCATAGCAGAGCAAATGGAAGTTGATTTTTTCATACAGTTTTTTGTTTTGTGGTGACAGTAGCCACTGTTATTAGAGCAACTTGAAGAATGGTTTGAGTGCTTATGTGAGCAGTTATGATATCCATGATTTTGTGAAGAATAGTAATAGTGAGGGTCTGAACCATTGTGATAACCATGACTGTTTCTTTGGCAACATGAGACAGGTACACTAGAACAACAATTGTATAAATCCATTCTGGATACTGAAGGAGTTATTGTCTTATGAATAGAATCTCTAGAGGGTGAAATTAATTCCTGAGGCTTCTCTTCTTGATCTGTTTGAACGGATTTTGTCTGTTCGTTAGTATGAGTTTTAATTTCAGTATTCTCCACTTTCTGTAGTGGTACATTGGACTCAATTTCACTCCAGTGAGTAGCAGCGAGAGTGGCAGAACTATCATCGTCCTGCTTTGTAAATGCAGTAAGATCAGGAACAGAATAAGATGTTCTCCTCATTTGCACGCCTCGAAGCTCTTGCTTTAATTTATTTGGCAGCTGAAACACGAGATATAGTCCTGGCTTGGAGTTGTTGATATTTTTACCTTGTATAGCCAAGTTTTCACTTTTTTTTGATGTTTCTGAAGCGGCCACAGTTTCTGCTACAGAGTGAGCATCAGTCTTATTTTTGAGAATATCATGATCTTGTTGGTTTTCATCTTGATCGACTATTGATTTTGTCGAAACTTCGGACCTTTCCTTAAATTCTTCAATTGAGCGTTCAGACGTATAATTTTGATTGTTTTGAGTATTAGAAGCGTCTTTTGATTCTGAAACAATATCGATGTCATTAGGCAGGAGGTTAGAGTGGATAGAAGCAGGCGAAGGAGGCAAATCTTCATCTTCTTTCATTGTAGTCTCGACTGAATGGCGTGAATGTGACTCGGGAGGAGGTGTATCTGGTATATCTGTATGAGAAGCAAGTTTAGATACTGATGGTCGGGGTGAGCAAGATGTTTCTACGTATTCTTTATGATGATGATGGTGATGCTGATGGTGATACTGGTGCTGATATGGTTCAGGAGAAATAGCTCGTTCATAAAGAGGTTTTTTAAGTGCGCTTACTTTAGCCTTTGGTTTTTCTGCAGCTGATGGCGGTACTTCTGCCGTTTTAATATGCTCTTGTTTTTGCTGCATTGTTTCTGATGTGCGCTGTAAAGGATGAACATGGCTAGAGAGAAGGTGAGCAGAATTGGAACGATTCATGTATCTTTGATCATGTTGAATTGGTTCTTCTATAAATGTATTCTCTGGTTGCAACGATGGGATATATACCGGTGCTTGCTGATAGCCAACTCTAACATTGATTTGTGAATGAGAAGGTGTACGCATAAAAGTGTAAGATGAATTAGGCGGTGGACGAAAATTAATATCAGGCTGTGACTAAAAATAAAAAATTAGTTTTGGTAAAAGTGAATCATAACGTGATATTACCTGGATAGGCATATTTATTGGTGGATAATTTTTACCACCATATATATCAGTAGCAAATGATGCTGAACGAACCATGTGGTTTGGAGGAGGAGAATATGGTGTGAAAGAAGGTGATTGTATAAGTGTATTAGCTGGTTTTGATGGCTGCTGCTTTTCATTGATTGGGTTATATATTATTGGCATTGAAGGCGAACTAAGAGGATGAGAACGTGCTTGCTGAATTGGTGAATCAATAAACGGTATTGCTTGAAGAGACATACGAGCTTCTTGTCTATGTCTTTCCTTCATTCGATCCATTAAATTTCTGCTATGAGGTTTAGCAGGTGGCTTTATTTTCATAAATGAAGTAGTCTGTTGAACCTGTTGCACCTGTTGAGGCGGTTGAGGTTGCTGGGGCTGTTGAGGTAGCTGGGGCTGTTGAGCCTGTTGAGCCTGTTGAGGATTTTGATATTGTTGATATTGTTGGTATTGTTGAGGCTGTTGATATTGATGAGATTGTATGACATCTTCAATAGAATGTCGTTTTATCTGGCGTTGTTTGGAAAGGATTGGCTCATCATCTGCATCCAAAGGGTTCGAATTTGTGTCATCAGAATGAAGTATCGTATCACGTTTTCTGGTGACCACCATATCTGATTGTTCATTGGCAAAATTTATCAGGGGCTTAAGTCTTGCTTGAGAAGTAGGTGTTGAAGGGTTGATTTCTGCATGTTGCTCAGAAGATGTTACTGCAGGGTTGTATGTTTCCGCGTCATCAAATTTCAAAAGAGGTTGAAGTGATTGTCTTGATTTCTCTCTGAAAACTATTACAAGAAAAAAAATATATTTAATTTACTTGACTAGTTATACTAGATAATTGTTACTTTACTTTTTGGTTTTTCTTTTGTATCGAGCTCTTTCATAATGTCATCCAATAAACTGGTTTCTGACTGTCTTCGAGTAGATGACTCAAAATAATTTCGTGGGGGTTCTTTTGTTTTCTGAAGGGGAACATTATGAGCTTCCCGGGAAGGGAGGTGTTCTTCCAGAGCAAAAGGTAATCTTTGCCCTTGTTTACGGGACTTTCTAGTGAAGCTTAAAATACCCATTTTTTTTGTAAGTAATAAATAGATGATGAAGAGGTGAAAGAAATGAGATAGAATGGAATCTAATTAATATATGCGGTTAGGCACCAGATTAAGATGAAGCCCAACAAGTCTCTCCTGTTGTATTGTACTATAAGTCAAGCTAACAAATGTATGTAAGCTGCAATGTCTTGCAAGAGTTCTTATTTCTTTCTTTTGTGTTGTTTAAAATGTTACGTGATATTATACTCGAATCACTATACTCCCTTTTAAAACTCCTTTTCTTCTCCTTGCCACACTTCTGCGACTCCTCTTTGCCACTCTATTTATGGCTTTTTTTTTTTTAATCTGTACCTGGATGTAATACCAATACTGGTGACTTTGTTTATAAATAAAAATGTGTATATATATGTATACATATATCAATTATCCGAGAAACAAACAAAAAAAAAGAAATCTATATTTAAATATATATACCACGTCTTGATGCTATTTTTGTTATAAACAATTTCCTTTTTCTTTTTTTTTACCTTCTTTCATCATTTTATAGAAAGTAATGCATAAAATACCTGGACTCAAATACATTGCCCGCTAGAAGCGATGATCCACGCATGCTAACCTGAATATACATATATCATTACTAAAAACAACCCAATTACTTTGATCATCCCATTTCTAGTGATTTAACACCTTCTCCCGTCAACACACACGATCCAGGTATTGATTGTTCATTCATTCATTCATTTTTTCATTCATTAATTTTGGAAAATACAGCTTGTTTTTTCACTTATTAAGAAAAAATATAAAGCTATTATTGATTTTTATCATATTCAAACTAAAAATAGAACATATCCATAGTGGATCTTTTGAGCCCATCATCAGAAATTACATCTTTCCTATATTCTTTTTTTCTTTTCAGAATTACCTTTAATATGGCCCCTTAAAGCTTACTTTAGAAACAAAAGAAAGCTCTACAGGTAATTTGGATAGAAAATGCATCGAAAAAGTTCGCTGAAAGTATTCCTAGTTGTATAAAGAAAGTGCTTTTGTATTTGTATATCAACTAAATGATATCATTTATATAAAAATATAAGACTGTGATTGATTATTTATGTATTTATTTAATATACTATAATACGATTATTAAAGGATAATTCTTAAGTATATTTTATATAAATGTATATATATATATATATATATATATATCCAAGTTAATTAGTCCGAGTCCTCTTCATCAGAATCCTCTTCCTCAGCATTTGCTACCCAGTCCAAGAAAGGAACAGCTGCCTTCTTGATTTCTTTTGAGATGTCACGGTCAACATAACGCTTGGAAGGTTTTTCACCCCATTTAAGGAATACATCATCTTCAATAATGTCCAAATCATAAAGCTTCATAAGAATAGTAGGAACCTTTTTCAATAAGGCATCTTTGTAGTCAATACCGACAAGACGTTCAATGCCACCTAAAGTTGCCTTTTGATGTTTTTCATCGGTGACAAATTTTTGAAGTAAAGCACCACGCTTAGGAATTTGAGCAATGATAGTATCATTAAAGATACATTGGACTAAGACCTGGCAAGCCTTGTATTTACCAAAAACACCTAATTCAGTAGCTTTTTCAATGATGGCTTCGTCAGAAGATTCCTTTTCAGTACTTAACCAGACTCCGAAAGATTCGTATTTGTCAGCACCCTCCTCATCATCATCCTCAAAAGCACCTACACCCTTAACAGAAAGCTCCTTCATGCGTTTGGCTACAGCAGCATCACTGGTATCTTCAGACCAATCTTCCAAAGCCAATTTACTTTCCATGTTAAGGCCAGCGGCTTGCTTATGGAGGCGCTGGGAAATAATATCGTCGTCAGAGCCATTACCACCATCTTCTTCAGTCACGAGGGCATCAGGCATGCCATTTTCGTCTGTACCATTGGCCTGTGCAGTGGCTGCCTTGCGCTGCTTACGAACGTTCTTAGAGGCTGTGGCAGGGGGGTTCTTAATAATATAAGCTGATAATTTATGACGCATATCGGCCTTGTTTCTAGCACCACAGGCCTTACAGTCCATCTCGATTTGGTCATTCTTAATGATCTATGTATACATAAACAATAAAATAAAATGAATATTGCTGCGGTATCAAGATAAATAATAGTCAAGTAAACAATACAAATTGAAATTAAGTTCTTACAATATCAGTTTCTGGATTTTTACAAGACTGGCACAAGACAAACTTTGTGATAAAGCCATCAAGTGTATCTTGAAGCTTTTGAGCAGAGTGGTCACCATTGACAATATAACGCTCGTTCTTATCATCACACTTCACTTGAGTACCAAGTTCGCAACCAAAGAACTTTGTAGGATCTAGTATGTTATATTAATAATCAATTATTGAATCATATCATTGAGTACAGCACTTACAAGAAGGAGGACGTGATAAAGCACGGGCAATTTCAGTCATGTTTGGGATAACAGTCTTAATACCATTACCTCTACCTTCGACCTACAGGAAAAGCAATCAAGATGAGTAAGAATACTAAGATAGATATAAGCTTTTTTTATTATTATTATTATACATACCTTTGCTTGAAGTCTAGGCATCTTGTAACGATAGAAAGAATCTTCGACATCACGTCTTACGTTAATAGCAGCCATATTAAAAGTATTTGTGTTGTTCTTCTTTTAAAAATATTGATGGTAATTATGATTGACTTTTTTTCTTAAATTTAAAATGCAAACTGCTGTCTATCCGGTTTTGGTTTTGCAAAGCAATAATCATACAAGCGACAATCGGGCAAAAGAAAATTTTTTTGTTTATTCTTTTTTTTTTTTTTAATTGTTCAATGCGTGACTGTGAACGGGAAATAAAACAAATCTGTACAATTTGTTTCAACAAAAAATCCAAAAAGGAACGCTAATCATTTATTGATAAATTGTTGTTTCTTTTCTTTCTCACTCTCCCTTGCTTCTTTGCGTTTATAGCCTATGAATATCGACTTGTACTCAGCAGATAACACCGTGTCTATATTGCAATCTCATCTGAATGACCAAAAGCTAAAGGACCTTTTGCCACGTATCACACCTTTCAGTATATCATCAAATAGTACAGTCCTTGCCGAATCTCGCTCTATCACTTCATTGGACCAACACTATAGCAACGCTAATGCTCACTCTTCGATTATGGAACGCGTCTGGGTTGCACAATGTAAAATTCATGGTTTTCACACCCAGAAAAATGTGGCAGCAGGCTTTCGCGAGTTGTATGAATTAGCTGAGATAGATCACCATCCTGAAGCGTATTATCCTCTCGGCATGTGCTATTATGAGGGATGGGCTCCTCCTTATTATCGCCCTCAATACGATATGGCATTTGATCTTTTTTGTAGAGTAAGCGACTATTCCCACCAAGCTCAGTATCGAACTGGCTTAATGTTAACACTAGGTCAGGGTGTTGAGACTGATACGGAAAAGGCACTTGTTTACATCTCGGCATCTGCTCACCGAGGTAATCAATATGCCCAATTTACTCTAGGACTTTATTATGAGTATGGATTATTTGTACCTCATATCAACATAAAGAAAGCTCTGTCTTGGTATGAGCTTTCAGCACATCAGGGTTTTGCAGAAGCTCAAACTGCCCTGGCTAATCTCTTATTAGATCAACTGAAACAAGGTGCGACAGAAAGTAAATTGCTAAGAGATGGTTTATACTGGCTCCAGCAGGCTGCAGATCAAAAAAATCCAAGTGCGCTCATACGACTTGGTTCGTTGTATGAGCAAGGGACATTAGTAGAAAAAGACTTTTCAAAAAGCATCGAATATTATCAAAAAGCAACAGAAGTTCCTTCTGGATCAACCACTGTCACTGCTTTAGCCCATTATTTACTTGGTATTAATTATCGACTAGGAGATCTTGGTCTTCAGCCAGATTATTCTGTTGCACGAAAACATTTTGAACTAGCATCCAATCTAGATTATGCGCCTGCTCAACGCGCATTAGGTTTGCTGTATGCACAAGGAATGGGTGTTACCAAGGATGAAAAGATAGCGTATTCTTTATTTGAAAAAGCTGCTGCAAAAGGTGACGTAAGATCACTGGGGTTAATGACTCATCAGTTAGAACATGAGGAAGGATGTAAAATAAATATTGATATGGCACTTTCCCTTTACGAGAAGGCAGCTGAAACCGGGTCTGTGGCTGCTCAACTGGCTTTAGCCGAATTACTCCAACGAACTGGTCACCACACGCAGGCTTTTAAATGGTTTATAAGAGCTGCCACCGAAACTCAATCTCTTAACAATAAAGGTCTAAGTTCTATTCTTGACTTGAATATAAGCTTGCTGCAACAGCGTTATGCGGCTTGTTTAATGATAGCAAGATACAGATTCAATGGTTGGGGTGGTGTTGAAAAAGACCCTTCTTGGGCTTTTCATGAAATTAAAAGATTAGCTTTAGAAGAGAATTATACAGAAGCTTATTACTGGCTAGCCGCATGTTTTGAAGAAGGAATAGATAATGGAATATTGACACCTGATGCCGGACAAGCATTTGAATATTATAAGATAGCTGCAATATCAGGGGATTTGGAAAGCCAGTTTCAAGTAGCTTACATGCTCTCAAATGGTTATTGGAAAAATACAGATGGTGAAGGAAGGCTTGTAAAAGACAGAGGGGCCGCTTTTAATTGGTATTCTCAAGCAGCGGAGCGTGGTCATAAAACTGCACAATATAGCGTAGGACTCTACTATGAAAAAGGTATTTTACCAGTACAAAAAGACTTGACTAAGGCAAAAGAATGGTATGAACGTGCGGCTATTCAAGATATGACAATCGCAATGGTTGCTCTTGGCTGCCTTATGATAAACGAAAAGTCTGTGGCACTCTCTTGGTTTAAAAAGGCTGCTAATAAAGGTGATGTGTCTGCCTTGAGAGAAATGGCCTGGGCTTACGAAAACAAATGGAATGTGCCCGAAGATGCTTTTAAACTGTATGAACAAGCGGCGGAAAAAGGTGATGCTGTTGCGTGGCAAACTTTGTCGCATTTTTATGAGCTTGGAATAGCTGGGCAAGATGTGGATATAAATATGGCTATCCATTGTCTTGAGAAAGCAAAGAAATTGGGATATACAAAGTAAAGTGTGTCATGTATTTGTTAGTCATAATAAAATACTAACCTGCGAATGATAACAGGGCTGCATTATATTTAGCAGAGTTGTACCGAAAACAAAATATGGCTGAGGAAGCCTTCAAGATTTACAAAGAGCTTGAGCAAACCTACACTTCTGACACAGCCATAGGATGGCTCGCAAGATTAGAAAAATTCAAATTCATTATTTATAAACTAAGCCTATCCCCGGTGGAGGACAAAATGGTCTACCATACCTTATGCAACATGTCACGGGTCAAAGACAAAATCAGAGCAGAAGCTATGGAGATCATCGGTACGTCTAATATCAAAAAAAAAAAAAATAGAAATATGATAACATTAATTACTAAAGAAAGAAATATAAACTAACTAGTATATATGAATAAAAAGGATATTGTAATGAACAGGGGATTGGCACAGAAAAAAACTTAAACAAGGCCATCGATTGGTATAAGCAGTGTATCGCCAACTCCAACTTATGTGAATTACATTCTATACGCTCTACGTGTAAACTGATTACCATTTTTATGGGCTTAAAACAATATAGTCAAACTTATACATATATTAATGGTTTGAAACCAATTTTGAATGATTTAAGTCAGCTCTCAGATGAAGCATTCCAACAAGCACGCAGAGTGCGTTATTTTTTAGGTGAGTTTAAATACAGCTCATGCAATGTAATAAACTTTTTTTCCCTAACATCATTAAACAAGGGTACCTTTTATTCCATGGTCTGGGCGCAAATAAGCAAGTTGAAGAGGGCCTAGGTTATTTAAAAACTGCATCAGAGCAAGGCGAAGGTGATGCAGCATTTGAACTTGGCCTTTATTACCAATCTGTAGAAAATGAAGAGGCTGTTTTACAGTTCTATCAAGGTGTTATGGCAGATCATCCAGAATGTATCCGTGAATGGGCTCTTTCGTTTTTATCCGAAAATGACTATTGTATGCTAGATCATGATACATGGAGCAAAGGAGCAAGTGTATTAAACTGGTTAGAAAAAGCAGCCTCTTTGGGTGATGTAGAATCATTATATCAAATTGCTATCATTTATGAAACGGGATTTAAATCTGTATTTTCAGGAAACACAAAAGACGTCACTAAAGCCATGGAGTATTATTTAAAAGGGGCAATGGAAGGTCACCCACTCTGTATGATAAAGGCGGGAGAATGGCTAGGTAGTTCCAATCAACATAAGGAATCAATTGAATGGCTTAAAAAGGCAGCTGCTATGGATATGCCAAAAGCACATATAATGCTACTATCATATGATCTTCAAGGTTTAACTGGTGACGTGAAGGGTCTGGAAGATGTCTATTTTAGGAAGCTTGAAATTCATCTACAAAATGACAAGATGCAGTCAAAATCTGTCGCTTTAGCCGATAGGCGATCTCAAGAAGGTAAAATAAAATCAGAAGAAGAAGGTCTAGGCTTAGGATGGTATATTCTTGGACAATGTCACGAGCTTGGTAAAGGTACCTCCATTAGCATTGAAATAGCAAAAGAGTGTTACAAAAAGGCTGTAGCTACCTCCTCGCATACCAATGCTATATGGAGACTTGGTGTAATATATAACCTTGAAGAAAACGATCAAGAAGCCCTCTTTTGGTTTTGTAAGGCATCAGAAACTGGAAACCATAGTCAATCACTTTATCAACTCGGCCTCTACCATTTATATGGGAAAATTGGCCTGGAGCCAAATCCTGCTGTTGCTAAAAAATATTTTTCTAAAGCAGCTGATCAAGGACACCCACAAGCAACTTTTGAATTGGCAAGAATTTTATGGAGTCAATCGCAGCATGAACTATTGATTGCTTACCAAATGTATCAGTCAGCAGCTAATGCCAAGGTTCCAGAGGCACTTAGGGAACTAGGATATCTTTCTCATACAGGTTTTTCTTTTCGTGGTATTCATATTGTGAAGCAAGATTATAGACGTGCATTTGGCTATTTCTGTGAAGCTGCCCAGTTTGGAGATCCAGCCGCAGCACTCATGGTAGGAAATTATTTTGAAGAGGGTTATCTTAGTGACATCGGTCAAGATTGGGATAGAGCCCTGCAGTGGTATGAATTTGCTTACCGCTTGAATTGTGGAGGTCTAGCAGAATTAGCTATTGGAAAGCTAAAACATACTATAGCAGACACAATGCCCGACCAAAAACAAGCAGAAGATTTACGAGAAGAAGCCTTTGTTTGGTTTGAAAGTGCGGCAGATGATGCATCAAATAACGTCCAAATAGCAACCGCCAAGGTGATGGTAGCTTTATACTACATAAACGGCTGGGGAAGAAAAAAACAGAATAGAGAATTTGGTTTCCAACTTTTATTGGAAATAGCTAAATCTGAAGAAAGCGAGGCTTTTATACCTATAGCCAAATGCTATGAACTTGGTATTGGAACTCGCCGTGATATGATTATGGCAACAGAATATTGGGAAATGGCAGCAGATATGGATGATTCTGAAGCATTAATTCGAATGGGCCAGATTTATGAACATGGGTTAACAGAAGAGGTTAATCAGACAGTGGCAAACGATTATTATGAACGAGCAAACAAAATTGATAAAGCTATACCTAAATCAGATCAAGGGTATACTAATTCATCATCCTCATCCTCATCCTCATCT
>VCJB01002296.1:0-16516 GCA_024140155.1 Backusella parvicylindrica | reverse complement strand
TTTGAAAAACTTTTCTCAATAATTTGTAATTTTTTCTCAATTTCTTGAAATAAACAGTAAAATTCACGAGTCCGTGATTGTGATATCACTGTCAATAAGAATAATAAAATAAACAACGCACAGCTATTTCTCTTTTTTTTTTTTTTTAATAATATATATTACATTAAAATGCTGGCACTGTTGTTGGCTTATTTTCTTTTATGCATACTTTTTACAATTGAGTATAGATTCCAAGCAAAATTAGTTACAACATCCTTGCAAACCGCTGGTGATGACCGCGGGAGTACACGACGACTCTTTGTTATATGGTTCATCTCGCTGGTAATTGCACCATTATGGATCTTGACTGAAATTACCTTTTTACCATTCTGGTTGGAATGGATAGGTGTTGTGCTGATTTCGTTCGGGATTGGTTTGATGGTATGGTCCACCCAATCCAACACATTCTACTTGTTGTCAATGGCAACGACTGATGATCATTATATCTGTACCGATGGACCATATCAATTACTTCGACACCCTGGCTATTGCTCTTTTCTCATAGCCTTTCTTGGATTTGGGTTGGCAACAGGAAATACAGTTGCATTTATCATGATAACCATATTGGTGGTATACGCTTATGTCTTGCGCATTCAAGCCGAAGAGCAAATGATGTTAGATAGATTTGGTGTAGACTATCAACAATATATGATGGAGACTTATAGGTAAAAAGGAGATTGATTTTTTGAGTATACAATATAATATCATTCATCATCTTCATCATTAGGTTATTGCCGTTTGTATTTTAAGGGATTTAAAGCAAATAGTAGTAAATATGTAATATCAATAATAATGGTATATAATAAAGGATATCAATTGTAACGATTACAGTAGCAGCTATATTGTGTTGTGAACTGATGATAAATCCTAAATACTATTTGGGGAATTTGTTTTATAAGATATAGAAATAAAGTTTGCTATGCATTTAACCTTAAGATAACATATATATGGAACCAATCATCTTCTGATCCGCGATACATCTTGGCACATCATTATATAAACAACGCATAATTTATCAACAGCAAGTCGCAGAGACTGATCAAGTAAAATTAATAATTTTTTTGTAACTCAACATCCATGCAAACCAACGGAAACCAGAGTTGTTTGTTATTTTAACTTTACACATCATGTAATTATATATATATAAGTAAATAGACGACTACAGCAGATTATGGTTTGAAAACAATGAAGTTAGGAAAAACAGAAGAATCTACCATTGAGCTTAAAAAGTAAATAAATTTAAACAGCCGCGTGTTTTTATTATAAGTCAATATTGTCAGTTTTTTGTATTTATAATTAGTAGCCATTATTAATTCATTGGGGAGAAATAAAATCAGATACTATCATGTTTACCCCTTGGCATTAACAGCGGTATTCAGCCCATAATTCACTTGTAATAGAAAAAGAATCTACTATAAAAAAAAGAGTTATCGTATAGCACATAAGTAAATGCATTAAGCGATTTTTATTTTCGCTGTACAATTCATAAATCAAAATAAAACTGTAAAGCTTATCTTCAATGTTTATTTTTTATTTTATGCTGAATAATTATTTGAAAAATTCTCTATTATTTATAAGCAAATCGTGTAACATGACATCATAATATTCCTTAATTGGGAATCTTTGCTTTTTGATTTCTCAGCAAGGAGCAGCTTCAAAAGTATATATATAACCGCCTCAAACTTTTCTGATCTACCCAATATCACATCAACAAATACAAACACAACACAACACAACACAACACAAATCAAATCAAACATGTCTTCTAACAAATCTGCTCTCTTCACCCCTTTGAAGCTTGGAAAGAACGAACTCAAGCACCGCATTGTACTTGCCCCACTGACTCGTATGAGAGCCAACAGCGATGCTGTTCCAAACGATCTTATGAAGGAATACTACTCCCAGAGAGCCACTGATGGCGGTCTTTTGATCACAGAAGCCACTTTTATCGGTCGCCTTGCAGGTTCATACCCTAACGTACCAGGAATCTACAGAAAAGATCAAATCAACGAATGGAAGAAAATTACCGATGCCGTTCACGCCAAAGGTGGTGTTATCTTTGTCCAACTTTGGCACCTTGGTCGTGTAGCTTCTGCCGCTTTAAATGAAGGACAACAACCTGTATCTGCTTCTGATATTGCTGTAAAGGGTACAAACTTGCTTGGCCAACCTCAAGAAACACCCCGTGCTCTCTCTATTCCCGAAATCAAAGACATCACTGAATTGTACCGTCAAGCTGCTCTCAATGCTGTAGAAGCTGGATTCGATGGTGTTGAAATTCATTCAGCTAATGGCTATCTTCTTGACCAGTTTATCAATACTAGCAGTAACAAGCGTACTGATATTTATGGTGGCTCCATTGAAAACCGCGCTCGTTTCCCACTTGAAGTTGTCGATGCTATTGTAGACGCCATTGGTGCTGAACGTACTGCTATTCGTTTCTCTCCATGGTCAGGTTTCCAAGATATGGAAGATGAAACTCCTTATGAGACCTGGGGTTATCTTACCAAGAATCTCCAAGATAACCATCCTGACTTAGCCTATGTTCACTTTGTAGAGCCACGTACCAACATGATGGGTGAAAAGAATGCAGAAACTCCCGATTCACTTGACCCTTTCCGTAAGGCATGGAAAAGTACTTTTATCAGCGCTGGTGGATATACATATGATAGAGAGCTTGCCTTTGATTCTGCTGAGAAGACAGGTAATCTTGTTGCTTTTGGTCGTCAGTTCATCGCTAATCCTGATCTTGTTGAACGCCTTCGCAATGGCTGGTCAGTTAACAAATACAACAGAGATACCTTCTATGGTGGAAAGGCCGTTGGATATACCGATTATCCTTTTTACAAAGAACAATAACTAGTGTTCATTTAGATTTATAAATTACAATACCGATACCTTACCCTTTTCATTCATATTGTACTTGTATTAGATTCATCATTATTTAAATAAATGTAAAAATTTTAAGCATAAAATATCGAGTTATCATATATTTTTAAATACATCACCCTCTCCAATTAAGACTATGTCAATTAAAAGTAGTGTGTTGTTTGATAAGATATCATCATGCTATACTATAATTGTAACCATTTTTTATTTTTTATCATTTAAATAAGGAACAAAAAACCAGTTTGCGATCTCCAACTTGCATCACTAAATTCTTGATGTTTCTTGAGATGATCATCATTTAACACTCCGCTATCACTTTGATTGTCTTTTTCTTCCCTCCTTTTCTTCTATTTCCTCTATTTCTTCGTCTACTGTACTTTTTTCTTTATAACTGATAAATACAAATCAACCATTTTTTTTAAAAATAAATAAATAAAAGAAAATACATAAAAAAGAAAAAAAAACTGAAAGAATGTCCATAGAACCAGAGGTACCTTACAACTTTCACGATGAAAGTTTAGATGATCTTGATAACTCATGGCGAGATCCTTCCATGAGCTCCATTAATACTCGACCCTCACAAAGAGAAAATCGAAGACCAGCTGACGATTCCTGGATGCTACCGGTTCGCGAAATAACTGATATATTAGGACATGGTACCTCGCGTATTCGAGAAATTGAAAAGAACACTGGGACACACATTGAATTCAATCACGACAAGCAACAAATTGATATTTGGGGCAATGATAGCAAGTCAATTGCCAGCGCAAAGGCCTATTTGGATTCAATCAATACTCAACTCCAAGAAGAGATTGCTAGCAATACAAGAAGAGTAGCAGGATGGGAAAGGCCCGAAAGAGAATTAACAGGCAAAGAAAAGGATCGCTTTGAAAAGAAACAGGCACGTTTGGAACAGGAAAGAACTTATCAAAAACTACCAGCAGTCCCACAGCCATTCAATGCGTATTATCCTTTACCTGACGGGGATGCTGTACCCATAAATCGTTTGCTTGGTGAAAATGAACGTTATCTCAACAAGATCCGTGTTGAGTGTAAAGCATACATTTGGTTTAATCAGAATACTCGGCTTTTTCGAATAGCTGGTGAAACAGAGGAATGTATTCATATAGCGGCTGTTCGTGTACGAAACTGGTATTTGAAATGTACGCGCAAAGTTAGACCGGAAACAATACTGATTATGAAGCAACCAATGAGAAACTGTAAAATCAAGTTTCTAAGGGCACCAAACAAGTTAATATTGAGTAATAGAATATCTAATAAATTACCAGAATCAAAAAATATATACCTATGCTATCGCGTCAAATCAGAAGTAGAATCTATTCCGCCTCCATCATCAACCATTGTAGATTTATTTACACTCGCAGGAGGAGGAGGACGAGCAGGAATAATAGAATCTATGCCACATCCTCTGCCTGAGAATTTGCGTAGAATGGACCTAAGAAATCAAGTTCAGATAGAAAAGATACTAGAAGATGGCTTGGAGAGTGTTCGTCTATTGGATGGAGAAATTCGTATGAAGATTCGATTTGGTCAACTCGCTTTTTCTAATGTTAGCTTTGGAGAAAATACGTCATATAGCATCGAAAAAATAAGTGATGTCCTATTTCACAAAGATGAACTTGTATCCATCATGCAACCATATCTTGCTTCAGAAAAATCACAACTGAATGGCTTATTCAATTACCTCTCCCAGCACGGTGACAACTTCTCGGCCGAGCCTGAAACATCCTTCTCCATTTATGGACGACAACGTACTCTTAATACCACTTTATCACCACCACCAAGAAACTCCAAAAAGAAGGAGCCGTCCTTAAATGAGTTTTTCCCTACCATTACCACTGCAAAGTTCACACAAGATGGACACGTTAGTTTGTGGAACTGTATCATGGATGAAGACCAGGACGTGACATCCGTCAAATCCGTCGATCTGGAATGTAAATATGCTTGGGACTTACGACTCCAATATGCGCATCGATTGCTGTCCGAGTCTAACTCACCTCATGGTCGTTTCGTTGGCAAATTACGTCTCAGAGATACAAATCGATTGGCCATGGTGGTCGATGACAAAACCTACCGACCTATGGTAGTGGTACAAAAGACAAAATGGATCTATAGCTGGAAGAATGATTATATTGTGGAGATTTGTAGAGACGAGATTTGGAACATGAGCGAAATCACAATTAAACACAAGGATTTACCAGTAGACCTATCGACCTTTGATCCCCACCGTGTTATGTTTAAAGTATCTTTAACAAAAGACAGTTGGCGTGATCGATTTGTTCAAAATATTAATCTTTCTATTGGAGAGGCACCTCATTGGACTACCGGTTCCTTTTTGGCTACCTCTGATGAAAATGTCAACTCACTCATGAAGGCTGCTAAGGAGTTTGGCGATGTTCTATCTGCCACTGTTTCACTCTTTTGGAACTCATAAATTGATATATATATAAAGTTTTGCTTCAATTGAATATAATACATGTAAATAAAGCGAAAAAAGAAAACTGCGGTAGTATTATACTTGATTGAGCTTATCGGACAAGAGCAGGTTACCCTCTCTCTCTCTCTCTCTCTCTCTCTAACATTCACCATTCTTCTTCCAATATGTGACTTCTGAAACTAAAATGCATTTACAAATAATAAACATATTTTATTATTTTTTCTTTTTTGTTGTTTAACTGATCGATTAAAATAACT
The DNA here is from genome assembly GCA_024140155.1 of Backusella parvicylindrica. Classification (NCBI taxonomy): domain Eukaryota; kingdom Fungi; phylum Mucoromycota; class Mucoromycetes; order Mucorales; family Backusellaceae; genus Backusella; species Backusella parvicylindrica. The sequence continues at coordinate 10,873 of VCJB01002296.1, read as the reverse complement.
ATAAAATGAGTGAAGGGTAATTTCATTTTCATTCTAAACATTGTAACAGCAACAACAACAATAATAATAATAAAACTAATCAATACGTGTGTATGTACATCAGTTTAAGTCAAGAGGATTTTAGAAAACTTATGGCAACACCTCGTCGCCCTAACAATGACGATTCTTCACAATCACAATCAAAGTTTAAGATACCAGCACCGAAAACACCGTAAGAAAAAAAAAACAATTCGATATCTTAGTACTATTTCTCATATATATCTTCTAGACGAAATACAGGAAGCGTCTTTGCAAAACCGGAATCAGTAAAACGAAAAAAGTAAATCGTTAAAAGAATAAAGGAAAAAAAAACAAGTAGTAAGCTGAACTAATTCGTTATAGTCGATTTAAAAAGCCGTTGAAGAAACAAGGCGATGAGGGGGAAGAAGAGGAAGAAGAAGAAGAAGATTTGGCCTCCCAATATCGTGATAGAGCAGCCGAACGACGTAAACAAGAGAATGACGTCGATGATGATTCACAACTCACAACCGAAGAGCTGCTGCAACGGACACGTGCTGAGAAGGGAGAAGAGCTTGATGCAAAACAGCTCTATGCTCAGTCTAAATACTTGGGTGGTGATGTGCAACACACTCACCTTGTGAAAGGTTTGGATTTTGCATTATTGAGACAAGTACGTACAGATTTGGACAATAAAAAACAAGAAGAAAACGATGAAGAGGAAGAGGAAGAGGAAGAAGCGATGGATGTTGATGAAGCAGAAGAACAAGAAGAGAAAAAACCTGTATTCCATACCCTTTTAGCAAAGAATGTTGTAGATCTTGTTGAAAAACAAGACAGCGCCTTGAAAAATGAACTATTTGAACCGGGTCGTATGGCATTTGCTTTTGAATTAGCGGATGAAGTTGGTCATTACTCGGACCCATTTGCTATTCCAACCGCTGTTATTCGAAGCAAAGGTGAAATTATATCACGTTTATCAAAATCGGGATGGTCAGAAGATGCGCAAAGCGAATCCAATCTTGTTATTGATAAAATCACACAAGTCATGGCAAGCGTTCGACGTGGCGATCGTGGTATATCTCAACAGCAGCAGCAGCAACTAATAAAAAAAGAACAGCCAAAGCAAACCAAGGCTGAACCTGTTATTGCAGTAACAGATGATGGATTTATGGGTGATATATTTGAAGATGCAGGTCGTGATTATGAATTAAATGAAAATCCAGAATCTACTCCTACGGCAACTACTAGCACATCTAAAGGAAACTATTTCCAAGGTTTAGTAAAAGAAGATGATCAAGAAGATCAAGAAATGGAACCTGTGACCGATGAAGCAGTAACTGCCTTATTAGCAAAGGCTTCAAAAGTAAATATGGAATCAGAACCAGTAACAACTGAGGAAGAACAACAGCAGCAACAACAACCAGAGTCAAAGAAACGTAAATATAATATGACTGTAGATGTGGATGCAGCTGATATAGATATGTTTGGCCTCAGTACATCAGCACTTCCAACTTCATTTGAAGATCATCATCAGACAAACACGACTGCGTACCAATCAGATGATGACGAAGACGAGGAAAAAGGTACCCAGTTTGTTGATCAGGGCACTCATCGTAATAAAAAGGCCCAATTAACACGCTGGGACTTTGATAATGAAGAAGAATATCAGAAATATAAGGACTCTGTCGAGATTCATCCAAAGAGTGCCTTCCAGTTTGGTGTCAAGTTGGGTGACGGACGTAAACGTAATAGAGAACGTAAAGGCATGAATGAAAAGCAACGATTTAATCGCGATTACCAACAAGTTAAAAATATTATGGAAAAGAAATATGGTCAGAATTTGTAGTTAAAGAGAATAAATAAAAAAATAAAAAAAATAGAATTAAGACTATACTTATATATATATATACAAAGTTTATTAATGTTATTAAAAAGAACAAAGAAAGAAGATACGAATAAAGTTTTTTTTTTTTTACACATGTATTGATGATGACGGTTTGTTCATAGAATGTAGCCATGGATGATCTAAAGCAGAATCTGGACTTAAGCGTTTTTGAGGATCCCAACAAAGGCACTGTTTAATAAACTCCAGAAAACTTCTCTCGGGGTATTTTAAAGCTGCTTCTAACGACTTGGTGCCAGGAATTCGTCTCACGCCTTTTTTGTTGGTTAATATTCGTACCTCACCATTTGAATCTATGTTAACAGAATGGTTAAAAAAAAGGGAGGAACCAGTAAATAATATATATAAACTTTCTTACCAAAAAATAACTTTTTTCGAGTGCTTTTTTCTAAAAGTGTTTTATCTGGAATACCTTGTATTTCCATAATTGTTGCAAACTGATCCTGCTCGTTTTCACCAGGAAAAAGAGGATATCCTGTGTATAGCTCTGCTAGTATACAGCCCAAACTCCACATATCAATTGCCATACTATAACTCAGTCCTAAAATAACCTCAGGTGATCTATAAAAACGGCTCTGAATATAGCTATACACTATATACAAAGAAAAAAAAATTAATAAACGAAAAAATAAAATAAATAAAAATCAGCATCCCGTATATCTATTACCTTTTTGGTTCTCAAGACAAGAACTTCCAAAATCAATGACTTTTATTGTGCTCTTCGTCGGGTGCTTCAAAAGTATATTTTCGGGCTTCAAGTCACAATGAATCAATTTATGCTGACGAAGAAGTGCTAACGAATTAAGTAACTGTATGGCAAACCGTTTCACAAGACCCATACTAGACCCTTTAAATCCATTACTTTTTATGAACTCATAAAGGTTAATATTTAAGCATTCAAAGACGATACACAAATGACTACGGAACTCAAACTTGCCGAGCATGCGTACATTGTTGTATTTATCGTCAGGATCCCACTCAATCAAGTCTTGTAGTATCTTGACCTCCACAAGCGCCTGTGCATGGAACTGGCGTTTATTGCGGATGATCTTGACTGCAACAGTTTTGCCAGTATGGTGATCAAAACATCTTAACACCTGACCAAAGGAACCCTTTCCCATCACCTTGATCACCTCATAGCGATAATCTAAATGATCCTTGAGTTGAATAAGGTAATCACCTCTTTCGTCGTCGTATCCAAAATTACAGACAGGCTGAGAGGGATCGGCAGCTCGTTTTTGCGAATGGTGTCCCGTAAAATATATTTGATTGTAATTCATCATTTCCTTTTTTTCATATTCGGTAAGATTAAATTGGTATAATTTCAATGCAGCTATATAAAAAAAAGAAACATACCCCCCTTTTTTTTAATCAATGTACACGATATAACAAACATATATACTACCTTGAGGCGACATGGCTACACGTATGATTGTTTTTGGTTCTTCTCTTGAACCTTTTCCTCTTAAAACGATCTCAGATGTTTGTCCTTCAACAGCACGTTGGCGTTCCTTGTGACTCGGCCATGACTTACTTTCATCCACCATTCCTTGTAGACGATCGTGTATCGTAGAGGATGTTTTTTTCTTTTGATATGCGGTGCTCGAGGAAATGGAGCCCTCCAGTCGTATTGATTTTGTGCGGTTAGTAATAGATTGCTTTCGTTGCCGTGTTAATAAATCTTCGGGTTTATGCGAGCGACTGGTTTGTAATGTAGGCTGTTTTTTTGTTGTAGCCGCTGTCGCGGTTGATGATGTTGTTACTATTGTTGAATTTGATGATTTTTTAACAGTATTACGAGTAGATGCCGATATTGAGGTAGCAGCTGTGGATTTTCTTTTAACCGCATCTTCACCATTATTACTACTGTTTGATTGAATAGGTCGCGTTACTGGCAAAGGAATTCGTGTGGGTGTCTTTGGTTTTTTATCCAACGGTTCTATCTTGAGAGGTGGCAGCTGAATAGGTCTAATAGGTGTAACCAAACCTCCTGGAAGGGTCTAAATAAAATGAAAAAGAAAAAAAAAACTCCCTAATTATTATTTCATTATTTTTTTTTAAAAAAAAAAAATCAACGATGATCATAATAAAAGTAAAAGAAAAACAAAGGTTGATTAACTCCTAATTATTTACCTTTCCCCTTTTCCTTTGAACTCTTGTCTTTTCAGTTGCCATTTTTTTTTCTTGTACTTCAGCACGCTTTATTTCCCTTTTAGTGTTGGTTGAACTCGTGTTGGATTGATTCGTTCGGGTACGTGTGACACTATTGGATGCGTTCTTTCTTGAGTTTTTTACTTGGTTCAATTCTATCACATCCTGCTTTTTATTTACTTTTTGTTGTTGTTGTTGTTGTTGTTGTTGTGCTCGTTGTTTCTGATCTTTTATTGTTGACATGGTAGATAATTTTCGTGATCTAGCAACGGTATCCTTCTTTTTTCTTTCCGTTAGTTGAGATGAACCATGAAGATTAGGTGTACTTGAACTTAAGCCCGACTGTAGCTTTGCAGTTGAATTAGATGATGCTTCAGAACGATTACTAGTTATAATAGGCGAACTTTTCCTCTTTACTTTTGTCGTTGATGATGTGAAATCAGAAAATGAGGCGTTTACTTTCTGTGGTACAATGGTGCTCTTATTAGTTTGCTTTTCATCTTCATCATAATCATTATCAGTCATAAGTGCTTGATGACGCAGTTTGTAACCTGCTAGTCTTTTAGCAGAAGCAGCAATTAAATCTTCCAAGTCTTCAAGTGTAGCTTCACTTAAATCAATTTTGGTTGTGGGATGGGTCGTTGCTGTTGCTGTTTTTGCATGATGATCCTTTTTCCATTTATCTTCGTTATCATCGCTGGAAATCCATGCTAGTTGTTTAGACATGGGTTGTGAGTCGGTAGTCATTCCAACGTCTCTTCTGGTAATTGAAACAATAGTAAAAAAATAAGAAAAAAAACTTTCTTTTAACTTTTGAGAAAAAGAAGCAAAAGAAAATATTTTATTTTAAAAAAAAGAAAAAAAAAGTTTTAAAATATTCTTAATCCAATCAATACGACGAACCTTCCTTTTTCTTTTTCGCTTTAATCTTATGTTATTGTTATTGTAATTGTTTTGTATTAGTTTCCTTGTAAAGTAAAAGAGAAAGAAAGAAAAGGGAGAGAGTATAAACAGGACAAGAAGAGGATGAAAAACGGAATTTGAATTCGATGTGTGACTTACTATTGAATCTCATGCCGAGCATCTAATGCTATCTAATTATTGGCACTTTTTATATGTACATGAGCCATTATTGTATTAATAATATCAGTAAATATATTGAGTATATAAATTGATAATTGAATATTTCTATATATGCAGCAACTATAAATATCACTATGAAAAAGGGGGAGCTTGATCAAACTGTACTTGGTATTAGTCATATCTGATAACAGATGTCATGAAAAGTACTATTTATCTCCACTGTATAAACTATATTATTTTTACTAAACAGAATAGAAATTACTGTTTAAAAGTTCTAAATCAACGCAAAATTAGAATGTTTAGGAGAGAAAGACTTGGTTTACGTTAAATAGAGTCATCAGTGTCAATATATATTTTCTCGGCTTCCATCGGCATATGCCAAGCCGATTCTTTTTTCCGGTAACATTTTTTTCTTTTTCATTTTCTTGTTTGTTTTGAATATAAAAATAGATATTTAGCTACATGCGTGTTTGTGTAACAAACTTAAAATGTGAGAATAAAGAATAATAATCAAAAGACAGTGAAATTTTGCAAGGATAAGCAAGGCTAATACATTATTGGTTCTATTTATTTAGTAAGTATTTCATGAAGGGATTGATGCACTATTTTTTTGTTGTATTTACAAAGTATTCTGTAAATTTGATGCTTTTTTCTAAAAAAAAAAAATTAGCGCTATTTTATTAGTTTCTAATTGTGTGATCTCTCATTTGATTATGATAATTTTAACGCGAAAAAATAATAACAGACGATTATAATTTGATTATTATATCATACTTAATCATCAATAATAGTAATAGTAATAAAAAGGACATTATAGAGTTGAATGAAACAAGATGTTCTTTATATATATTAGTGCTATTATTCAAGTATAACTTAGGAAAGATCCTGTATTCCTCCTATTATAAAAGGTTATCACGAAATGCCTTGTGATTTGTTTTCACAAGTTTCCAAATAAAAAGTATAAATCAACTAAATAATCACTGTTGTCTATACTTTACCATATTTTTGAAGGAAATATTTAATAATAAGAGCTTTTCAAAGCGTTTAAAATTTTGAGTACTCAATCTAGACGATGCTAGAATTTAAAAGATCCTCTTTCAGATTTTCCCCACTATATTTTCCTTGATAAGGCAAAAATCCAAGCTAACAGAATAAAAATTTAAAAAACAAAGAAAGGAAATATCATTTTTAAAATACTAAAATAATTTTATTAATATAAAAACTTCAATGTTTGGAATGAATAACTCTTATAGTACTTTTAAATATTTCACTCTAAACTAGTTCTTAGCGTTCCGTTGAATGAGGGGAATCACAATAAACCTGAAGTATTATTTTAAAACTTTTTTTTCTTACGTCTATCACTTAGCTTATATTAGTGTTCTTGATAGACTATCGGTTACTTTCTAAACAAAAATATGTTGAAAATTAAAAGGTTTAATTCACTAATTACAAATCAAAAATTATGTTCTCGCATGTGGCCAATCAAAGAAATGACTTGATAAAACAAAACAGCGGAATTACAACTTGGGAGAAGTTTAGCGTGACCAAAAAGTTGTGGAACTGATCTTAAGAGCCAATTAAATGTTGTGTTCTTAGATTTGCATTATTACCGTTTCCAGGGACATGTCACCTGAAAAAAAAACTTTCCAATGAAGATGAAACACGCCAATAAGATTGTAGGATTTAGATCTTATCGTGAGAAATAGCGTGACCATTTGAGCATCATACTTATGGAAAATAGAATCATTTAAAGCAACGTTTTATCCTTTTATTTTTCTTTTTTTTTCTCTTTTTTCTTCATTAAACTTATTTCTCTCTTCTTATTTTTCTCTTTGTGATTTTCTTTCGCATTATACACCGTTACATACATATCTATTCACTTGTTGTATTAAATGAAGCGCCTTTCTCTTGAATTGATTGAATTGGTTGCAAGCTATTGCGATCGACAAGATCTTGCTTCCCTCTCCTGTGTTAACCACTATTTTTATTCAGCCGTGATTAGACTTTTATACAAGACGGTTTTATTAAATAACCCCCGTCATTACCTTTCTTTTTATGAAACCCATTGCTCTTCTTCCGGCTCTATCGACAGCGTACAACGACTAGATTTGTCTAGTTATACCACGCGTGGTTCCCGTTTAACTGAACAAAAAGCAAAGTCGCTTGTTGTTTCTGACCAACTTGCAAATATGATCAAATGTTGCAAAAACATTCAAGAAATATATGTGGGAGAAGAAATGATACACGCCTGTGTATCTCCGAAAGTACTTGAAACGATTTTTTGCCATTCTTCACAACTCAAGACTGTAGATTTCACTGGCTTCTGTGACCAAAAGCTAACTCAAGCTTTGTCTGATTTTTTCCGTAAAGAAAGTGATGTGAAAAATGTGCTGGAAAAAAACAAGTCGCAACAGCAATCCGTTCTCCCTTCCAATATAAAGTTAACTGGCTCTGATTGGACAATTTCACCCCGCCTTGAGAATATATCGTTCTACATGTGCATGGCTTTGTCTCCCCAGCATTTCTTTATTCCTTTTTTCCAAAAGTTAACCATTAGCGGTAACAATATCAAGAGACTAGATTTATCCTTTACACAAATAACAAATGATCTTTTCTTACACATAAATCCTGACCATGTGACACATTTGTCTCTACAGGGTTGCCATTCATTGTCTTGCTGTTCGCCATTGATTCCTTTTATTTTGTCCTGCAAGAACCTTGTCCATTTGAACCTAAACATGGAATTTAATGGTTCACCTACTTCTCGATTCTGTCCAGGATGCCTTATGCTTATTATTAAATCACTTAACTATTCCCAGATGACTACTACCTTGGATTTAGGTGGACATGCTAACTTGGATGATGGCGTATTTTCTGCGCTCGATTATCAATTACCACCAAAATTAAAATATTTTTCCGTTGCATCAAGTCACATTTCATTACCTATTGCTGTCAAACTCCTGCAGTCTATATCTGAATTAACGTATCTTAATATTGCGCGCACTTCGTTTGTTGATGACAATATATCAAATACCTTGAACCAACTTAGCTCGAATACTGGAAAAAACCTCGAGGTTGTTGAAGTTAGTTCAAAACGTTACCCAAATAATACCATGCGTGTATGGAACTTAGCCACGCAAGGTAAACGCACCTTTTACAGCCGTGGTAATGTTGAACCACGTTTTTACTACTCTAAAAAACTCCTCATGGGACAAAACCAAAATTTATCAGCCATGAATAAATATTGGTCTTATTCGTGCTAAATGAAATAATAATACCCAGTCCACTCTTCTTTTTGTAATATTCCATTTTCATACAATATACCATTTATATATATATAAACACGCATGTACACATTTTAAAATCAATAACACTAATAAAAAAATATATATACATTTCAAATAAATAAGACAAGAGTGTTGATTCTTGTTTGAGTCAAGTACAACACAGTTTAACAACCAATTAAAATATAAATTACCCAATAGAGCTCGTTGTAAAACCTAAAAAGGATGATGTGGTGGAACATAACTATAGGCTGCTTATGTTTGACACAATACTTTGAAAACCCTCCTGAATGCACAGCCTGTTTTACTTGCTTCTACTTTAACTTTGAATAGCATCGTATAATATGTAACATATCAAAATTTGAAACTGACATCAAGACTTTCTTTGAAGAAAACTACGTTAAATTATTAAAATGCACTCTATTTTATTATAAAAAAAACATCACTTAAAATCTGATGGCATAATAAAAAGATCAATGCTTGTTATTCTTATATATTTAAGAATAAACAAACTCGAGCACTTTGTAAATGGTTCTTGAGGTATTATTATACGAATTTGTAATTAAAATGATAAATGACTAAAAGTCCAATAAGAAACAAGTTAAGTTTTATTATTGTTTAGTTAAAATCAATAACCAAGGTTCTTTTTTAAAACATCCCAAGTGTAGGTTTTTATATGAATTAATTGTGATGACGTATACAGACAGGAATGACATTCCTGTCTTGGTGGTGCCAGTATAAGGATTTTATATTAGGAAGTTAACTACCTCAGTTCTGTATATTTTAATGAACCAGATAAGCCAATATTTACCAACTTTATATTTCTCGAAAAAGTTTCTAACCTTAGAAAGTAACGAATATATCATGATTGTTATTATCAACCAGTAAACACCCATTGCATCGATCCATTACTTTAAAAAAGAAAAATGTAATTATATTCTTTCAGATTCTATCTCTTGTATTTTAACTTCATAAAAATATAAAGATGGTCTATTTTTTTTTCTAGAGTTGATAATGGCTTTTCATAACCATACTTTTTATTTTTCAAAAGTAATGAATTAATATTTTATCGCTGAACATAAGAGAGTAAATGTAGAGTAGCATTTGGTTATTTTAAATAAAGAATTATCATGTATCAGTACGACGAGTTAACCTTTTTTATTGTTATTGTGACAATTGATACTTACCAAAGTACCTTTCAAATAGTAGCGAGAAAAAAAATCACCAACTTTTCGGTTAATGTTAAAAAAATACATTATATATTAAAGAGAGAATTTCATTTGATGTAAATAAAAATTTTATATCAAGGAAAACCATTAACCAATATCAACAAAAGTAATTTTATCTTCTTTTTTTTTCTTTTTCAAAATTTTGATTTCTTTTTATGTTTTACTTATTTTAATTCCAAAAGCCTTTACAATAAGTTCTGAATCACACAAAGCACAGTACTTGAATAGATCACAATTCCAATAATTAATGTCAAAATATGCTTCAACTTCTGAGTATTGGAAAGTGCCGCAATCGTAAGTACTGTCTGTGAGAGTAATACAAAGTGACGTCCAATATTCGTATTACACTCACAGACATTTTCTTACTCACTATAGAAATGTATATATCTAAATTTAAAATACATTTTATACGTGATAAACTCACTAGTTCATTTATATTTTAACAGGAACAGTTTCGACACTAAGGTAAAACGTCTATAAGGCATACGAAATAAATTCACTGAATAAAAGATCCTGTACAAATATAAAGCCAGAAGTTGAAAATATATACTATCACAAGAAATACTTCGATCGAACCTTTCTATTTCTCTTGCATTTCAATAAATAGTCTGTCATCTTGGGGTTTACATTGGTTGCAAAATTCAAGCAATTTAACATAATATTTGATAGAAAACTTAAGCTAACTATATCTTGTTTAGCTTTTGAAAAAAAAAAAAAAAAAGACTTGATAATTGCTTGAATAACATTTTCAGCCAAGATTTTTTCTTTTGGATTAAAAAGACTTACTATCTGATTCTACTTAACAGAAATATTTCTGGTTTTTCTTTGATGGATAAAAGATTTAAAAATGTACACATATAGATTTAACATGAAAGCTATACAACTATTTATTATTATTTTTTTTGGTCCAACAAGAGCATCATAAAATTCTGTTGCAAGTTTTTTGAAAATAAAGCATAAGTTAATTAGGTATTTATTTAGAACTGATCAAAACTCAAGATATGTAATCGTCTTTTTATCAGATCATTATCAAGTGGAGAAAGAGAAACGATATTTGGATGAATAATCCCCGAACCGGAACACTACGTCACATACTTCGGCCACCGTCGGTAATGTCACGTGATTTACAATAAAATATATTGTATAAATAATTCATAATAAATTGTCGTAGGTTTTTCTTTGTGATTATGTTAAAACTAGCTTGAATTTCTTAAGTAAAATAA
>VCJB01002278.1:7537-17799 GCA_024140155.1 Backusella parvicylindrica | reverse complement strand
TTTTTTTTTTTTTTTTTTTTTTTTTCTGCATACAAATGGATTTCTAAAACTTTATCCGGAAAAAAATACGTTTTTACCCAATTTCACTTTTAGGCCTTTTATTATTTTTAGAGGATCAGTATAATTTTTTTTTTAAAGACACATAAAAAGAAAAGTTTAGCTTTTGTCGGATAGAAAGATAAGCGTTCTTTTGTAGTAATAAAAATAATAAAAACGAAAATAAACTCAACATGGTATACCTTCACCTGTGTTTTTCTCGCTTTTATTTGATTTGAAACCAACATTTAAGCCTAATTTATTATGGATTATTTCATTCTTCCAGAACAGCATAATGTAGAAGTACTTTGTTACATATTTGCTTTTTTTTCTTTTTTTTCTTTCAAAGATGGTTTTTGTAAGTTGATATTCTGGAGCATATGATTTATTGGCATTATAAATTAGTCCTTAATTAAGTACTTCCATTGCTCCAGAAGACTAGCTATCAAGAGAGGCTTCTTTTACGAATAAAGAACCCTTTTTTGTTTATCATTGCTTTTCATATTATACGCAATAACTTACATATACTATTATGTTTCAAATAGATGATCGGATTATAATAATAAAAAGGTTGATGAAAGTGAGCAATATAAACAGTGAGCTCTCGTTAAACAGGTTATCATGTGCAATTACTTTTAAATACCAATGCTTCATTTTTTTTTCTTTTTTTTTTTAGTTAGTGAAACCTGATTGCTTTTCCATGTTTCTTTTCAAATATCTTATTATAGATCAGATGAATGTTATCTCTGATCTGTTCTGACTGATAGTGACTGAAACATGTATTTATTACTAATGTTAACGCTCATATTCCTCATAAATATCGAATAAATGGAATCAAGTTAACCCTTTCTCTTTCTCTTTTTTTTTTTTGTACAAAGTAAATTTAAATTTAAATTTTCTATAACCATGCTGAATATTAATTAAAGGTAAAACATTGATTGAAATTAAAATAATCGTTAACACTTGTTTCTTTCTAATATATAATATTTGTAAAAATCGATTGGAAGTGATTAACATAAGCATTGATAAATCTACTCTATCCATTGAGTTTAAAGTTGGAACGTATTCTAATATGAAGGGTTGCAATCATTAAAAGGGATTCCATTATTTTCCATAAAAGAAAGGAGAGTATAAAAGTGAAATTAGTCCTTATTTCGATTGATTTTAGCGAGGAAGTTATATTAAAATATACTAATTTGGTGCCTATTTCTTAAATGATAATATTGATTGTTTAAAGTCATGAAAGTGAAAAGCGTCTCTGCATTATTGCTTAAAAGGGATATTTTTTCTTAACAATAAAGGCCATATAGTCAAATAAATACTATTTAAACAAAAAAAAAAAAAAATAGCTATATGCAATCCAACAAACTTTGCTTAAAAAAAAAATCCTCACGGTGCCTTAAAATAGAAATCCCATTATTTTCTCAGTCAACTCAGCATGATTGTCGAACACAAGACTACTTTATATTTATGCAGGAAAGTACATTTTGTGATTTAACAAACAATTATCAGGATAAGAAATTTCAAATGATGTGAAAAGGAAACGAGATTAGTGCGCATTAAGATAGTAGACTTATAATAAACTGAATAGCAACAAGGAGAGAGGATGCTGCATTTTTCTACAACATAGCATTTAGTAACACAATCAATCGGAGTGGGTATTGAACTATAAGTAAAAAGATAAAATAAAATAAAAAATAGCACGAAACACATCAACAAATAATAAACAATGTAATTTTGGTGTTTTATATACCTGTTCAACATGTTGCGACAACTTGTGTAATGTCTATTTTACAGTTTAAAAATCATTTCCATATAATTTTGACGTCATAATTTCCGTAATGAACTTTTCCTTTAAGATGGTAGCTTGGTTTTCTTTTATGAAATTGAGGTATAAAATATGGAGGCGCACGTATTATTTTTTGGTAGTTATTTTAGTGATCAACATTAAACATATTAAAATCTGCAAGGAGCAAAATAGAAGCATCCATATAAACATGGAGGGGTTAAAATATACCCCAGATTATTCATGGCCCGGGCTGTTCTTTTTGGTTTTTTTGCTTGGCCCTTTCATGGCCCTTTCATGACCCGTCTTGGCTTTTTCACGGCCCACTTTAACATGACCACATGTATTATTAATAATAAAAATATACATTTGAATAACGACAATAGGCTTACAAATAAACAAGTAAATACCATTCATGGATTTAAATAAGTTTAAATTTGCATAAATAAAAAGAAAAAACCATAAACATAAACAACTTAACGAACACGTAAAGATATTTATCAACAAAAAAAAATTCATGTGGCTATATCCATCTCACATGTTTCAATAGTAGCTATTCCCTATTTGGAAGGTCTGACAGCAGCCTACAAAAACCTGGTTTTTTTTTCCATTTCTTTTCTTTTTTTTTTTCTCTTTTCTTCTCTAATCATCTATCTCCCTTCTCTTTGTCTATAGTAAAACTTCTTTTTGACTGGACGTTTTTATTACATTAAATGATATTTACAAATAACATGCTAAAAGCTGGAAAGGTAAAGAAAATCACCTGAAATAATGAAAAAGCATGTAATCTTATCTTCTTCTTTTTTGCATAATAAGGCTGTTCTTCCAGCCATTAAACAACATGTCCCTTCTCGTGCTTATGCTGCTGCCAGTTGGGCCGCTCAAAAAGTAGCCATGTCTAATCTGGAACAAGACAAATTTATAAATTATCAAAGGATTGAAGATAATCTTCAGATTGTTCGTAAAAGGTAAATAAATAAAAAATAAACAAAGATAAACGGTATTCTTATATTTTGATGCAGATTAAACCGCCCACTGACTCTATCCGAAAAGGTCGTCTATGGACACTTGGATGATCCCGAAAATCAAGATATTGCACGAGGCCAATCCTACTTGAAGCTTCGACCTGATCGCGTAGCCTGTCAAGACGCCACTGCCCAAATGGCCCTGCTTCAGTTCATGTCTGCAGGCTTACCTACCGTTGCCGTGCCCTCCACGGTTCATTGTGATCATCTCATCGAGGCACAGGTTGGCGGTGCCAAGGATCTCGCACGCGCCATTGATCTCAACAAGGAAGTGTACGACTTTTTGGCGACGAGTACAGCGAAATATGATATTGGTTTTTGGCGCCCTGGCTCTGGTATTATTCATCAGATTATTTTAGAAAATTATGCATTCCCTGGTGGTCTCATGATTGGTACGGATTCGCATACACCCAACGCGGGTGGTCTTGGTATGGTCGCCATTGGTGTAGGTGGTGCCGACGCTGTTGATGTCATGGCCGACATCCCATGGGAGCTCAAGTGTCCCAAGGTGATTGGTGTGAAGCTCCACGGCAAACTTCACAACTGGACCTCTCCCAAGGATGTTATCTTGAAGGTAGCAGGTATTTTGACCGTCAAGGGAGGCACAGGCGCCATTGTTGAATACCACGGCGATGGTGTAGACTCGATCTCCTGTACAGGTATGGGTACCATCTGTAATATGGGTGCTGAAATCGGCGCTACCACGTCCATGTTCCCCTTCAACAAACGTATGGGTGATTATTTGCGTGCTACTAACCGCTCTGCCATTGCAGACTATGCTCAGTCCTTCTCCCATAACCTCAAGGCTGATGAGGGTGCTGAGTACGACGAGTTGATTGAAATTGATCTCAACACACTAGAACCTCATATCAATGGTCCTTTCACACCCGATTTGGCTACCCCACTTTCCAAGTTTAAGCAAGCTGTTAAGGACAATGATTGGCCACAGGAGCTCAAGGTGGGTTTGATCGGTTCTTGCACCAACTCATCCTATGAAGATATGACACGCGCTGCCTCTTTGGTAAAGCAGGCCAATGACCATGGTTCGAAGCTCAAGTCCAAGTACACTGTCACCCCCGGTTCTGAACAGATTCGCGCCACTATTGAACGTGATGGTATTATGGATGTCCTTACCAATGCGGGCGGTGTTGTGCTTGCCAATGCCTGTGGTCCCTGTATTGGTCAATGGGATCGTAAGGATATTAAGAAGGGTGAGAAGAACTCTATTATCACTTCCTACAACCGTAACTTTACCGGACGTAACGATGCCAACCCTGCCACCCACGCCTTCGTTGCCTCCCCCGAGATTGTCACTGCCCTCTCCATTGCAGGTGACCTTACCTTTAACCCCGTCACTGACTCTCTTATTGGCGCCGATGGAAAACCTTACTCATTGAAGGCACCCACCGGTGACGAGCTTCCTCCACGCGGTTATGACACAGGTGAGAACACCTACCAGGCACCACCCAATGACCGTGCCAGTGTCAATGTGGCGGTCGATCCTAAATCCAACCGTCTTCAGTTATTAGAGCCATTCAAGAAATGGGATGGCAAAGATATTGAGGATGTGCCCATTCTGATCAAGGCAAAGGGAAAATGTACAACGGATCATATTTCTATGGCTGGTCCTTGGTTGAAGTACAGAGGTCATCTCGATAACATTAGTAACAATTTATTAATTGGTAATGTATCATAAGTGAAAGGAGAACGGTTTTTTATATCATCTATGTACTCATATTTCTTTTTCTTTTTCTTTTTAAATATATTAGGTGCTACTTCTGCTCGTGATGGTAAGATCAACTCTGTCAAGAACGTCTTCACTGGTGAATTCAAAGGCGTCCCTGACACCGCTCGTGATTATAAGGCCAATGGAACCCGTTGGGTTGTTATTGGTGATGAAAACTATGGTGAAGGTTCGTCCCGTGAACACGCTGCCCTAGAACCTCGTTTCCTCAACGGTGCCGCTGTCATCACTAAATCCTTTGCCCGTATTCACGAAACCAACTTGAAAAAGCAGGGTATGCTTCCTCTTACTTTTGCCAACCCTAGCGATTATGATAAGGTCACACCCGATGACAACGTGTCTATCATTGGTTTGACCGATTTCCAGCCTGGAAAGCCATTGACTTTGCGTCTTAAACACCCCGATGGAAACAGCGAAGATATCACTGTCAATCATACGTTTAATGAGGGTCAAATTTCTTGGTTCAAGGCTGGTTCTGCACTTAATGCTATGAAGGAAGGAAAGTAGAAAAAACAAAACAAAACAAAAAAAAACGTCGATCCACTTTACAAAAGATAGGAATTAAATAAAGTAAAATAAATAAAAGAAAGGAAAAGAAAAGAAAAGAGAACGCCAAAATGTTTTTTTTATGAAAAGCGATTTGCGATAATATGAGTTAATTTCTAAGATGTTGTAATGCCCGTTAATATATCTCTTAAACCTTGTCTGGCCTAAAGGAGAGAGATAAAATAAGAAAAAAAAATGTATAATGAAAATTATTATTATTAATAATACCTTTATAGTATGTGAAACCACTGTACTTTCACCAAAGTTCTCTATTTTGCTTGACAAACCAAAGCCAAACCTTGAAATAATACGAGAATTTGACGTGATGATGGTGCTATTATCATCCACTTGCTCGATGCTTTGGTGTTCTTCCACTTTTAATATTTTTGTGTGATTTAGATTAACACTACTTGTCACCATCATTTTGGAGTGGGGGTCAACGATGGTTTCTTCAATAATGCATGCGGAATTGCTATTGACTATCTTTTAAAAACGATTAAATTTAGCATGATTTTTTTTCAAACAAGTTGGTAGGTGTAATACCCTTTTTGGAAACCAGCTCGGTAAAACGCCTGTTTTTACTATCAGTCGCTTGGTTCTTAATACACCTTCCTTATCTACTGAACACTCCAACATATCCACAGATTTAACTATAAAAAAAAGAAAAAGAAATATAAAAGCAGACAAGTGAATGGCTAAGTATGTATGCTTTATAATAATACTCATTAAGCTACTTCACTGTGAGAAGCAAATGGGCTTGGGTATCTCAACCAATGGGCAGTGCTGACAGTCGCCCAGTCATGACTATAAAACAAAACATAAAAGTTCGACTTTTCATATTCAACTAAAAAAAATGAACTTTATTTTACTTGTAAGTGTAAGAATGCTGATAGAGCTTGACCATCATCAGTAAAGCCCAAAAAAAAAGTAAAAAATTATTGATAAAAAAAAAAGTGAAGTGACTGGCCAGCATTTAGTATTTTCTAATATATAAAAAAAGAGCTCAACAAAATATGCAAAAAATAATTCTAGATTTCGGTTTCAATTTCATAGTTTTGTTTTGTAAATGCAGGATGGATCTCCAAACTGAAGGTAAAAGCATATGTTCAGACTTGTAAAATATTAACCGTTACTCATTGTTTTATGCTTTAGACAACAAGAAAATAGGTAACAAGTATTTCACTTACTATTTTTTTTTCTATATCACTGTTCACTCACTCACACACACATTTTAAATAGAAGCGAAAAAACTGGGTCGTAAACCCTATGATAAACCTGTAAAATAGAGAAATAAAACAAAAAATAAAAAGGCGTCTTGATAGAAAAACTCATCACTTCTCTCTTGTTAGATCGATCTCGCCGATCCAAACTTTAAACGAAAAGCACAAAACCGAGCAGCACAACGAGCCTTTCGAGAGCGAAAAGAAAAGCACATTACCGAGATGCAGGAACAGATTGCCCAACTGAAACAGGAAAAAAAGGAACGAGAAGGCGAGCTTTTAATTGAAAATATCAAGCTGAAAAAGGAGGTGGAAATGCTAAAACAGGAGAACCAACTACTAAAAAATGCCTACAACTCACGATTTGATTTAAATAAAATACCCCCACAACCACCATTGGATACAACGAGGCAGGAAGAGGTGAAAAGATTACCTTCCTTGTTTGGAAACGAAGTGGATTTGTACAGTGCCGAGAATCCTGCTCCCTTTGGTAGTGTAAAAGCAGAACAGATAATAGAGGAGGAACCTACGAATGTCTTACGGTGTGCACCTGAAAATGAAAAGGCATGTACATCCAAGGTATTGGTTGTGCTGGAAAAAGCAAAAGGGCTTCGCCTTTGTCAGGTGCATCAGCAGCTCAAGAGTTATTGCCCCGAATTTAATTTCGACTCATTTTGTGAACAGCTAAAGGGCAAAGTCAGTTCCGATATAGATCATATCCTTACTGATAAAGATGTAGATATTTATATTGATTTTATCAAACAAACTTAATAAAAAGCAACCACAGCAACCACAACAACCACAAGAACAGCAAGAACAGCTATATTCTCTCTCTCTTTTCTTTTCTTTTCTTTTCTTGTTTCTTTCTTTTTTTTTAATGATAATGGTATATATATGCTTTGATACAAAATAAGATTATGTAAATGACTTTGACCAACCACTGGATTTACTTGATACAAGACCATTACTATTATAATTATGAATCAGTCGTTCTTTCCGTCTTCCACTTTCAGTTTTATGAACAGACCTTTCTTCCAGTGATAAATAATCCAGTGGACCCGCACTGTTTCTTCTTGGATCGCGTGGGTGATGTGATGTGTTGGGGTATGTCGAGCTCACGGATGCAAAGGGTATGTTCTCGGGAGATGAAATCGGTGATTCCGAAAAATACCCTGTCGATCCTCCGCTTGACCTTTTTGAGGTTGATTTGATCTCATCAGGTAAGACACCCCCTACCCCAGACGATGATCGTGCTCGTTGTACATGGTTATTGTTGTTGGTGGTGGCAAGAGGTTGAACAAGAAGAGATCGACGTTTGGCCCTATATTCGGAAGGACGCATACTGGTGGGTTTTGTTTCTTCTGCTGCTGCTGTTGTTGTTGTTGCAGTTATGGTTGGTGATATCAGGATGGGCTCGGTAGGTTCTGGTGCTTCCCGAACTATATGTTCATTGACCGATTCAATGGCAGATTCCAATTCATGATATTCATATCCCAGATCAAGACGGTGAGAATGCCTTTTATAAATTGTACACAATACAAACAGATATGTACACCAAAGGAATGCAACTGCCACCACACAGTTTAAATACAAGGAAGGATCTTGAATATAGTATCTCATATAAGCAAGCCAGCCATGATTGGTACCCATAAAAAGCATGCCCACTGTGATGCCAGTAATTGACACAAGTAGTCCACTCAACATGGTGATGGAAGCAAATATTGTGATATGTTTACATGCTTCGCTTTTATTCTCTACTTGTTCGGTTTGAAATAATCCATAATTCTCAACGGCAGACTTGCGAAAAATGATTTGTAAAAAGCGAGCTACCGATCCTATGATTAAAAGATGTCCTAAAAGTGTATGAATGGTTGCCGTATAGTCATCCCTGTCTGTAATACCAATAACAATCGCTAGGATATATAAAAAAAACCCTTAATGAAAATGTGTGTGTGTGCAGTGCCATTTTTCTTCCTTTATTTACCTCTTCCCGTCAAACACATAACTAAAGTATTTACAATATTACGCTCTCTAATAGCAGGTATCCAAGTTTGTACAGTTAAGCTAATTGAAAACAATCCACCAGTGAACCACAATAAGCCTAAATTAACAGCCTTCCATTCACTGCCCAGAATGGATGTACCTATTTTTCATTGTATTTTTGCGTAAACACTTGCAAATAATTAAATTTTACTTTACCATAACAACATACCAGACATCATCAAACAGACTAAACCCCAAAAGCTTAACACAAGAGCCTCATAATATTCAGGTGTCGACATTCTTGGTAGTTTTAACATGGAGACGAGATTCAAAAGCACACATGAGCCATACATCAAGAAACCTGTGCCCATGAATAAAGGGAATCTGCACTTTAAACTATCCTCGATACAACTTGCTGTTAGATCTTGACTGACCATGGCCAAATACAACATCGACATGGCCATAATGATCCAACCCAAACTCGATTCGATCCAATCGGATAAACTTCGCTTTAATAGCTGAATCGACCAGAGTTGAAACAAGATTACGCCACACACAAAAGCAGATATCCACTGTAAATTTGACTGAATCAACCAACTTGTAATAAAACAAATGATATGACATCCAGCAGCGCAACACAATAAAACGATTTTCTTGGGTTGTGTTAAAAAAATTGGATAAAAGAGAAAAGAACCAAGGGAAAGGGAAACAACATGAATGGTCGAAAAGGGTTTTACAATAGGGAGAGTATCAGGAAAGAGTGCTTTGGACGCAGCGTCCATATTTTTTTTTTTTTAAAAAAAGAAACAAAAAGAATAATAATAATGATAACAAAAACAGCTTAATTAAAAGAGATAGTAATAGCAAATTGCATCAAATAAGGCACGAAATTGAGGAACACAGACTTTAAGGTTTTTGAAAGCAGCTGATTTCAAAATAGATTTTTATATGTTGAGTTTCAAGTCTGTGCCACACCAAATGGTGAGGTTTTTACAAATGATCATCTAATTGACTAAAAAGAGTAGTCAAGTATACTTGCTTTATTTATATAAAGTATATTTTATATATCATTAGAATCGATTGTATTAAACAATGAAAATCGCATATTTTGCTATGATTCTTTGTATTCTACGTTCATTTATTATTTTTAGATTTGCAATTGTCTTTTCTTCATCATCAGCATAGCAATAGCCGCTACGAGACTCATGTAGCTAAAGATATCACCAATATAACCATACAGCGTGTTGACACGTTTCTGGATGGGCAACTGGAAGATATAGGATTCATCATTGAGTGTGCCTACTCTTTGGTTATACATGCCTTGGATGGTAGGTTCATACACCCCTGATATACTTTGTGATGCACAGCGAAACAAAGTGAAGCCATTTTCTACTGCTCGGAGTGAATTAGATTTTGCATGGTAAGCACCTCCAGGTCCTATATAGATATATACGTGTTAAAGAAAATGTTTTTTTTTTTAATTCTTTTATATATATGTACCCCACGTCCAAGTGGCTTGGAGCATGACATCAACTGAGTGTTTACTAGATTGTTGTATAAAATGAGGGAAATTATAATCAAAGCAAATGGCAGCACCGACCCGACCAAACTCATCAGTATCAATATACTGAAGCACTGCTGGTCCAGCACCTTGTGTTTCCTACATATTTTGAGCATAGTGTCAGTGACTCTATGTATAGATATAGATATGTTTACTTACTACACCCGGTACAGGGAAAGCTTTATTATAATCAATACCAATTTGACCATTTTTATCAATCAAAACAAGTTTGTTTTTTTGAATTGGGCCAAGTAAATCATACGTTACTGCGATGTAAACGCCGTATTTGGTTGCCATTGATTTAACTGTATTTAAAAATACTTGTTCCTCATCATCATTTTCAACTTTGATGGTTTCCTCT
>VCJB01002277.1:11074-22243 GCA_024140155.1 Backusella parvicylindrica | reverse complement strand
TTTTTTTTTTTTTTTTTTTTAAAAAAAAAAAGGTTACAAAGGCTGAAAACACTGTCAAGAAAATTGAAAGTGAACTTGAGGATCTTCATGCTACACTTGGTAACATTGAAGGCTCTCGTCCTATTGAGCAACTGACTGTAAGTTTTATTGATCTTATGATGGATTTTACCAAACTGATAAATATTTCTGTTTGTAGGTGGATGATATTGTTGTTGCTAAACCCGAGATCACCAAGAACATTGAAGATATGCTCCAAAAGGGCAAGTTCACAATTCCCGGTTATAAGGAGAAGTTTGGTGATATTTCTTATTTCTAATTTTATAAAAACTAAAAAGTAATTTCATTATTATTTGTTGACAAATAAAAACAAACCAAGATCCGAAACTTTTTTTTTTTTTTTCATATATAAAGTATATTGTTCTATCTTTTTTTCTTTTTTTGTTCTTTTCTTAAACTATAATTTTTAAATGGATCATAATTTTGCGTCTTCTTTAGCTGGCTATTTATCAATTGGTTGCTGGTTGATTGTATTTACACCGTAAATAAGCATTTTACTACCTTTCAAATAACAGCAGTGCTAATCAAATGACTTTTATCTTATTTTACTTTTATTTAGCCAATTATGGGAAAACTATAAACGCAAGAACGGCGACGGCTTATCCATGACATTCCTTGTCATTTGGCTTGCTGGTGATGTCTTTAATCTCATTGGTGTCATTATGCAAGATCTATTATTTACTATGGTAATAAAATGATTAATAAATGCTATCAAGTGGTGATAACATAATGTAAATAAATGTATATATAGTTTGTATTGGCTTTGTATTATACAGTTGCAGATATGGGCTTGATCTGGCAAGTTATTTATTATCAGCGTCAAAACAACCTACCGACCGAAGAGGAAGTATTCGATTCATCAAGCAATAATAATAATAACAGGGAAAGAAGCCCGTTGTTAGGAAACAACAACAACTACAACAGCAGCACGTCTTATAATGCTCAACAAGATACCCGTAATACATCAATTAAAGAAAGAAAGAAAACCACTCTATTTAACATCATGTCATGGTTTCTTATTTTCTTGGTCACTGTGCTATCATGCTATACTTATTACCTTATCCATTGGTGCAGTAATGGCACACATAAGCTTAGCTGGTTTCCTCAGATCATGGGTTGGGCAAGCGCCATTTTATACGTGGGTAGTCGTATCCCTCAAATTTTGAAAAACTGGAAAAGTAAAAGCACGGAAGGTTTAAGTTTTGCCATGTTTATCTGTGCTGTCATGGGTAACTTCCTGTTTACTTCGGTAAGTTTTCTTTTATGATATTAAATTGCTTTATTTGTTTATGCGTTTATATGGAAATATAGTCCATCTTTTTGAAATCAACCAACCAAAGCTTTATTATAATGAATCTATCATGGATTGTTGGTAGTTGTGGAACTCTTGTTTTTGATTTTATTGTAAGTGAATGTAATAATAATACTAATAAAATTGCATGCATGTCATCTAATGAACTATAAATAAATACCTTTTTAGATATTTATTCAGTTCTTTATTTATGATACACCTAATCCTGGCAAACCAATTGTTTAAAACAGCGGCATACCCAGTTGTAGATTATTCGAAAACGTCATTTTCTACGATAGAAAGACGGAAAACACATGTAATAAACCTAAAATCACTCTAGTTTTGATCTGTATTTTTTAACAACACTTTTACAAGTTTATTTTGTTTGATAAATAAAGGAGAAAGAAAGAGAGAAAAAGAGAGAAAAACACCACCTTTAATGAATGATATCATACATTTATATACATTTAGATCAGAGTTTTTGAAACATTTTTTTTTATTATTATTATTAATTGACTTGCGATTGTTCCCTCCACTGCTGTTCTTCAAAATATTCTTTTTTTAGCAACATGTAATTCTTTAAATGCGAGCTGACCTCATAACCGTATTCCTTCATGTCATCCAACGCCAACTGTAATCTCGGATCCTGTGTTCCGCTCAATGTTTTCACTAGCTTATAGTAGCATCCTCGCAGTGGTGTCAAATCACGATGCTTCATCTCTTCTAGATAATAAAATGCTGCTTCATAGCTCTCCTCCTGTGTACATGCCAACGTCACCATCTTGCTCAGCGTCGTTCTAGTGGGTTTGACTATGGTTGTCAGCTCTTGATATACCTTTTCACCCTTTAGCAAGTCCTGTAAGTGGATGCAGGAATCCAAAACTGCGTCCAATGTCTCTATATCCGGTGTCACCCTGTATTCTTTGTGCCTTTCAAACATGTCATATGCCTCTTCATTGTGTCCATTATATGATAGTACATGGAGGACGAGATTAAATGCGACAATATCAACTTCTCGACCCTCATTTCGTCGAATATCTAAACATTCCTTTGCACGCATCGCTGCTTTTGCATCCTCTCCAAATGCACGTACTATAGGTGTCACCAATTGTCGGTTGGGTATCACACCTACATTTCGCATAATACTGAATATTTCAAATGCTTTATCTATCTCTCCTGCAAGCGTAAACGCTTCGAGTAGAGGCGAGAAGTGAAGTTCGCGGTATTGAAAGCCCAATTGACCGAGCACACGAATCACATCACTGGCGAGGTGGGGATCTCCTGATTTACCGGCTGAATTCAATACGCCTAAACAGACACCTTCATCTGGTGGACAGGCTTCAAGTGCAGTTTTTTCTATTACTTTGTACCAGCATGCTTTTATTGTTTGATACTAAATATAGTATTAAAAAAAAAAAGATATACATTTACATATACATATATTTACTATGAGTGAGATAATAGTTTTTTTTAAAAAAAAAATAACATAAAACAAGAGAGCTTATGCTGTTTTATTTTAAAAGCCTTCTCCTTATCTTACTTACATGTCCTGATATAACAGCACA
This sequence comes from Backusella parvicylindrica, assembly GCA_024140155.1. Taxonomy (NCBI): domain Eukaryota; kingdom Fungi; phylum Mucoromycota; class Mucoromycetes; order Mucorales; family Backusellaceae; genus Backusella; species Backusella parvicylindrica. The sequence continues at coordinate 19,330 of VCJB01002277.1, read as the reverse complement.
CCTTAATACATGTATATTAAAGAATATCTTCTTGTCCGCATTCACTTCCATATTGTTCGCTTCTTCAAGCAACTCAAATGCAAGTTCCGGATGTTTTAATCGCACTGCAAGATCAATGATATCATAATAACTATGTACGCTAATGCCAATATTTTTGACCTTCATTTCATCCATGGTATCCAGAGCGTGTTCTAATTCCAAGTTATTCGCCATACAAGTCAGCATAGATCGATACACAGACCCTGTTTTGGGTATCCCACATTGTTCCATGCTATTCAACACCTCTGCCTGTACATTGGCGTCGCCCGCCTTAGCGGCAAAGCGTAACGCCTTGTGGTGGAATGTTTTGGTAGGAAGCAAGTGCTTTGATTTCATTTCTTTTAGCAAGGCGAGGATCTTGCGGGGGTCGTCAGCTTTTGCGTAGGCACTAAGCATGTATTCGTAAATGACGGGATCAGGGACAATATTGTTTGTTATGAGCTCTTGCCGAAGCTGAAGAATCTGATGAAGTGTGCTTCGAGTTCCATACTTGCCGACGGAGGCTTCGTCTAATACTTTAGCCATGTTTTGTTTAATGTCGGTTAGTGTAGACTGGTATCGGATGGCAGTTGCTTTTGCGGAGAGACGATAGCAGTCTAGGTTTTAAAATATATCTTGAGTTAATGAATGAATATTATAGAAAGAGAGGGAAGATATTTGGTACTTTTGACGGGTGTTGTCAATACATTTTTAAACATATTTGTAGCTGTATAATCTATTCTGAGTTAGAGAGAAAAAAAGGTGCAAAATAAAAAGGAGAAGAGATATTTACAATTCAATTTGACTGCCTTTTATTTTATCTTTTTCTTTTTCTTTTTTTACCTGCAACATGTTTCAAAGTAAAGAGTACATTCAACGCAAACATGGAAGAGGTGCCTCTGATCGTAGCTATTACTTGACTCAGTTAGCTCAGGAATACAAAACAACTCAAGACACTGGTAAAGCAGAAAGGAAGTAAAGAATAAAATAAAAATAAATTAATAACAGAGCTGCAAATAGAGGCAAAGCAACAAGTGTTGGCCCACCTTGCTAACTTCGCTTACGATCCAATCAATTACAACACATTATGGGATATCTATGCTGTCGACTTATTCATAGGTAAAAACAGTCTAAAAGTTGTGTTATACCTTCAATATTAACTTGATATTATGGATAGAGGCACTATCGGACAGTGATATGAAGCTAAGAGAGTTTGGCGCGGGAGGATTGGCCAATATAAGCTTAGGTAAGATAAGAATTATATTAACAATTTCAATCCATGCGACTTAAAATCAAAAATAGAACCAAGACATCATGAATATATTACAAAGAACAAGGAGACCCTAAATACGCTTGTTTCTTGTCTTCAAAATACCAATTCTGATGTTGTTAAAATCAATACAATGACCTGTCTTATGCAGCTCGTCACAGAAGAGAACTATACAAGTAAATATTTACTGCAAAAAAGTCATCCTTTTTTCTTTGTATTAATTTCTATTTAGCTTTATTATCAAAAGAACTGGAAGAAAATTTAAAGGCAATAAGTTTAACACCAACCTCATCAAAGTCCTTGATCAATCTTACAAATCTGTTTCTGGCTGACTTTTACCACTATTAATGATGGGCCACCTTTCCAACTCTTCAAACTGATGCTTCACCCCTACCTTTTCACCTTTGACAGTACGTCGATAAAGCACAATATCCCAATCGGTTTGTTCTCTCGAAATAGCTTCAAAACCTTGTGTGATACTTTGTAAGGGACATGTTTGGAGAAAATGATGCCACATATTTTCTGTTTCGTGCTGTGTCGCGTTGGGTTCATCCCAATAGGCTAGACTGATGTGATTGATCTTTTTGAGTCTGATACTAGAATCAGCACAAGCAAATGCGGATAGCAAACGATGGTAATCATCAGATACAACAACAGGTAATAGTAAATGTGCTTTGCGTGGCTCTGTTTCGTGAACAAGAATTGGCTTTGAAACAGTGGGTGTATCATGTGGATGGTAGGCTTTCATCACTTGATGGAATGATTGACGAATGGTATTTGGATTGCTTGTTGAGAAGAAACCTGTCATTGTGACATGACAAGCATATTTCGAAGCGGTTGTTGTGTATTTGGAGGTAGTTTGTTGTATATATTTCCATAAAGGAGATGAATGTGTTGGTTCAAGATAAAGAATCAATTCAACCATACTTTTATAAAAAAAAATAATAATAAAAAAAGAAAAGAAAAAGATAAAATAACCAAGTTTTTATTATTATCATTAAAGTATACAAATTATTTTACTTCATTCAGGCTCAACTTCTCTAAATCTTGTTGTAAATCTTGCTCCTTGACCAGTTTTGCCAATTCATTACGTATTTCCTTTCCTTTGTTGACCTTTTCCATTTGCTCCTCATTTAGCTTTTCGCTTTTGATCAATTTCTCTTCTAATTCACTGATCTGGCGTAACTTTTTATTTAATGCTTTGATTCGCTTTTCCAATGGCACATCGTTACTGTTGCTGCCTGCTGGCTTTATTGGCTTTTTCTTGGGCACGACAGGAGCTGCTTCCTTTTTCTTAACACCAGGAATACCTGGCTTGGTTCCGGGAACGCTGGCCTTGTTGGATGATAATGTTGCATTTGTATAGCGTTGTACGTCCTCCATAGGTACAAAACCTGGTCTTACTTTCCTTTCCTTTCTATAACTACCATCTGCTCTTTGTGAGCCTGGAATCCAGCGCTCTTCACCTATTTGCACAATGCCTGCATTTGTGGGATTGGACATGGTTCTAAAAAGGGCTCCTTTTTTTTAAAAAAACATATACACAAAAAAAGAAAAGAATTGGAAGCACACATCTTTGTTGTATGTGTTATACTTTAGCTACTTTGAATCTCAGCTAGAAGTAGGTCATGTGGTCTCCTTGACAATTGATTGGATGTTCAATCTATTGACAGGTCTAAACTTGTTTATGGTATTTTCAATAATGGTGAAAGAGAAGAATATCTTATAAACGAAACAACTAAGAGACTATAATCTCATTAGACCATCCATATTTTGATTCGATAAATAACTAAAAACCGAGCTAATATTTAATTTGGGCTGAAGCTCATTTTAACAAAGAGACTAGATCATTTATTCGTTGTTGAATACCTTCAATAGCTGCAGTGTAGCTCAGTAACGTGAATAACAGGCACATGACAATTGCTAATAATTGAAGATAAACAAGATATTGAGTATACTATTTCCGGAAAGTATTGGCGTATTAGTAAAAAAAATATTGTCGCATATCTGGAAAAAAAGTAACGTACACTGGGGGAAAAGTTTGGCGCATAAAAAGAAATAAAATTGGTTTATGATTAGAATGCGACATAAAATCCACAAGAGAGAGAAGAGGGCCTTTTTTAGGACTTAAAAAGTTTTTTTTTCGTTTCTGAACTCATTTTTTTACACTCATTTTCATTTTGCGGTCAAGTTTTACCTCAACTACATGCTTATGATTCTAGAGTGCAACTTCTTTAGCTACTCAAACGAACTCAAAAACAAATAATGAGTAATACAAAAGCATTTTAAACTAGAGCAGAGAAAGTGTACATGAATAGAAAGAAAAGTCCATTATTTTGTTTGAACTTAATAAGCACCTTGCACTTTTATGATTCAGCAATAGTTTTTATTTATATTAATGATATTATATGATGAATTTAATGAATTATTTGAATTACATATCAAACAAATGAATAAAAGAACTTTATTCCGCAATGAAGCTCTCCCAATCATTGGCGGTCAAAAAGCCTTCATCATCATTATCCAAATTTTTAATTTGTTGATCAATGCACTCCGTTATGCGACGCTCTTGTTCTTCAAGCTCTAATTCATCACTGGTATTTGATTCATGCGAGCATTCTGAACCAGGTGAATCTTCTCGAAAGAAGAGGTTACTGTTGGTAACACCAATTGGAGCGGCCAGATACTCCACAGCATCTTTCAAACATGTTTCAAATATAATCTCGAGCTTCTTCAGATTAATGGTAATATTTCTCTAATCATAGACCAATAAAAGTTAGATAATGTTACCACAAACATAGTATATTAAATCTTACTTGTAAGGAAAGCACGGTAAGAAGATAATGAGCAGCTTGTGGCAGATGATCAAAGGGAGAGGTGGGGATCGAAGCATTGGCCTTTTGGTAATGAATGATGTCACCAATTTCAGTCATCTTCGATCCGTATATTGTTAGTGTCAGTCCATGAAATTGCGCACTTAATACTTCGATATGATTTATGTTGGAGTTGTAAGGGATGATTGATTTCAGGTATAATAGTCGCTTTTCTCTGAGCTTGTTGCCTTTTTCGAGATCATTCTGTACGGCACCTGGCAAAGCGCTTTCGCACTTATCCTCGCACGTGAACATGTCTCCGTAGCCATGATTAAACAAGATTAAATCCACTTTGCAGTCTTTTTCCGTGTCATCAATCTTCTTCATCTTCTTTAGATACTTGATTGTGAAGGCGTGACATTCAGATCTATTATTGAGCACTTTTCAGTTTATTATCGTTGCATTTTTATACAACATACCGTTTGATATTATAGTTTTTATCAAAAAGAAATGCAGAATCCAGCAAATCACCATATAACTGCATCTGAAACCATGCTTCCTTATGATCATGATTGAGTAGCACCCCACTTTGCCATAGGGCAATACTATAAAAAATGGTATATCATAAAGGTTAAGGTTAGAATAAAACTTAGTGTGATAGTATATTTAATTAAACTTACAGTTTTGTCATAGCTATTGAGAGAAATGTAAAACTACCTGTTTGTGGGACAAGAGGTATGCTCTTGACAAGGGACTCAATGTCTTCGAGTGATTTGGTATTGGAGAATCGGATAAGGAGCTGCCTCTCCTGCTTATTTGCAGCTAATGACAACGCGATCTCCAGTTTTTTCATTATTTTCTGTATTTCGGCTTTGAATCTTTCTGGAATCAATCCGGGGCTAGCAAGATTCAAGATGTTATTCGAACAACTTGTTTGAACAAAAATAAATCAATAGATGGTTTTACGATAACGTTATTTATAAACCAAACTACTTACAAATTACCAACCAAGGTATGTATCTTTTGATCGAATGGCAAGTTTTTAATATCTCTGACTTCTAAACGCTTTATTTTTTTCTTTGATCGTGTCCTTGGCTTGGAGATTGTTCTTTTCTTATTTGGAGGTACTGGCTGCGGCTTGGAGGTTGAAGGCCCAGCATTATTTTCAATATTGGTTGAATCAACGAGGGTGATCTTATCCTGGTATACACTGTTTTTGGTATGCGTGCCGTACAACTCTTCAAGTTCCTATTTAACTTATTAGAGAAGAAGAAAAATATACATCAAAAACTACTTACACCACTCTTCCTCTTTTCAAATGCAACTTGGGCGGGGTTTGATGCTAACACCGCACCTACATTATTTTCATTTTTTCTATTGCTAATATTTGGCGTTTGTCTGGTGAGCTAGTCATTTAAAAATTTCTTGAAGGAGTTCTTGAAGCTATCTACTGCTTGTGTATAGTCATCGGAGTAAAATTTCTGTATGGTGTGTTGAAAGATTTTGAGCACCTTCCAATCCTTTATGCAATTGTTGTGTAGATACACTTTATAGATTTCAACGAGCTCGGCCTCACCTTTTATAATATTTTTAGAAACGCGTTAATTTTTTTTTTGAAGATTTCCAGCTAATTACTTACCAGCTTCAACAAGTAAATTTACGTCAGCTACCCCTGTCATTGAATACACTTCGTTGGAGGACATTTTATCAATACAATTAACAACAGAAAGTACCAAAAGTCCTATCTTGCCACTGCATAATAAGAAAATCGATGCCAATTGCATTTCTCTTTTTAGCCGTTGACCCATTCTGCCTAATTCTGTCTACGTTCTATACAATCTGGTTCAGTACCATTCACCAGAATATATACAAGGTGGTTAATTCTTCGGTCGCGCTTCCTTCCCAAGTAAGTGGTTCTAAGTTGATTGTGCAGGTTTTCCTTGTAATTAATTATCTGTTCCCATTTTTGTGACATACAGCATCATTATTACAATCAAGAACACCAGTAACTGAGTGCCTTATTATAATAGTATACAAGATCCCTCTTTTGTTGATATTGTGACAGAATGAATGGCATCAAGACAAATATTCCTTGCAAGATAGGTATTTCATTTAAACAAGACAACAGGATTACTTGGTATGCATGAGTGTACCTTTACGGCCACGATCGTATCGCTCTCCTCGGCCTGCTTACTCTGCAGATGCCTAATGGCTAGACCAGATAAATTATCTGTATGATAGAGTAATGTCCCAGTTGTTGTTTCCAAATGTACCTTTACGGCTACGATCGTATCGCTCTCTTTGGTTACGATTCCTGCACTGATGCCTATTAGTCTTGTGAGATTGTCTATGATTTCTAAAGATGAAAATTGTCTTTTGTAGAAACTGCCAGTTGTCTTGTTTATTTTACCATTGTACTCTCATTACATATGACTAATTGTAAATTTTATAATATAGTTTTTGCAGTCCATGCATCTGTACGTCTTTGACAAATTTGGTTATTCTTTATAGAGAATCTTTTAGGCTTTCTGCTGATCATGGCTCTGAAGTTTATTTCCTTTGGTTTGAAAGTATACTCTGCTATAAGCTTCTCACCTTGGTGCTATTAATGCTTAGAAGCGATTGTCTTTTATTCAGCTCAACTTAATAAATATTTTACAAGTGTTACGCATTTATGTAAATTCTTTTTCTATTATTATCATTAAGATTCACAAGCTTTTAGTCTTCTAGTGATTTTATGATGATTTACAATGAGCTCTAGAGTATCTTGTCTGATATACGGATACTTTTGGTCATTTGTTGAGTCAAATTTAGGAATGGAAATATTGAAACTTTTGAGTTGAGTGTAGACATGGTTGCTATAATCCTCATGGGTGAGCAGGGTTGTATCAAGGATACAATTGTCCAGCAGATCCAGAGAATTTGTGTCGGGAGACCTGGTTATTCCTTTCATGAAATCGGAATCTTAAGCTGTTTCCAAGTAGAAAAATGAACTCATGAAACTGATTTGATCTGCTTTTGGAGAACTGATCTATTCAGGTCCATAAAATCGTCTTGGATAGAAACTTAGTTTGAAGCCTTTTTGGAAACATCAAAATCCATATATGAGATCAAAGCTCAGTTCAGCTTCTACTTGAAAACAGCCTTAGAGACTTTACTTGACAAAAGAATGGAATGGCGGTATCTAAGAAAATAGTATAATTGGCCGGCACTCCAAGATATTCTTGATTGCAAATCACTGTATAGTTCACACCAACCCTCTTAAATGATATTTTATTTCTTGTCCAGCGACAAATTATTTTCATGGCAAGCGACATTTTATTTCTGGGCCAATGACATTTTTTTATTATGTCTCCTGAAGAAGTTCGCAATAGTCTCCACTGAAAATGAAATTCGTCCAATAAACCTTTTCTCATGTCTATATATTTTGTGCACTCGTCTCAAAACTTTTTTGCAATCGTCTCATTTTAGGTTAAAAATCTGTATATGGGTAGTGAGACCGGTCTAAGATCGAAAAATTTTAATTTTTAGCCAGTGTTTTTTTTCGCTCTCTTCTGGTTTCGCTTCACACTGTGGCCTCTGTCATAAACTTGAGAAATACCTTGAGTATTCTGATAAGTCAGTCCGAAATCCAAAATACTTCACAAGAACACTTCACTACCAATACAGAAATTAGCTACTTTGCAAACCTATGCAGAACAAAAAGCGATAAATACCGAGATCATTTGATAGGAATACTTTACCAATATGGATACAGAAAGACCTGGACATTAGAACGTCCCATTATGGAGATTTCCATGTTCTATATTCCATTATTCAGGTACTTTGTACTTATTTCATTGGCCAATTGTCATTTTGCATATCAAAAAAGGCAATAAACAATGGAATAAAGGCTCCCAAGAGTATTCCGATTTTGAGGATTGAATGTTTCTGTATTTAATTTGACCAGACCAAGTATCTGTGAATGAGCATCTCGTAGCATTGAAATCAAGATAATGGCCATTTGAAGAGAGATGGTTGGATGAATTGGTTCAGGTCCTAGCATTGCCACTTTTTTGGTTCACTTTCCTCCTTTTTTTTTGGTATACATATAAATATCTTCATTTTATCAGTGATGAATAACAATGCAATAAAGATTGCTGCTGCTGTTTAACT
>VCJB01002261.1:2850-12946 GCA_024140155.1 Backusella parvicylindrica | reverse complement strand
TTTTTTTTTTTTTTACTGAAAGAGTTTTAATTTTAATATATTTTGAGAACAGGATGAATCAGATAAACAAATATGTTTCGGCAATGTTCTATTTTGTGATGCTTTTGCATGTATGCACTTAAAAAAAAGAAACTTTTCAGAATTAGCGATGCTAATTTTGAGCCAGCATCCATATAACTAAATGCAGTAAAACTAAAGTAGTTACTTTTAAGAATTTAAATATACTTCGTGCTCATATTGAAAAGGCTTTTAATGAAAGTATAGAAAAACCTTTCTGAGGAATCTAGTTTAGTGTCACTTTAACTAAATGAACTCAGTTCTTATTCTTATTATTATTTTTTACAAGATACTTATTGGTTAATGTACAAATCAAATGTATTTTTAAATTGAAAGTTTTATACAATCCTTCGGATATTATATGCCGTTTATATTTTATTTGCCCAATGATATAAGTTAATTATCTTGGAACATAGGAGTAAAGAAGAATTTTCCAATGAAACTAGCAGGTTAGAGAAACACTGTAGTTTTGAAAGCATGAGCTAAGCAGCATTGTTTTTTGTATTTCATATTATTTAATCAGAACTCAATTTAAATATATACGTAAGACACAAGTCCGCCAAAACATAAAACAGACGCCCAAATACAAGGAGAAATCGAGTTGAGATATCAAAATTATTTTCTTCGGTCTTGACACTAGAAAAAAGTCATTTGTGTAACAATGATGTTTTTTCATAAAAAAATGCCAAATACGGAATTCTAAATAGTAATTGTACCTGCCAATTTAATGAGAGGTCTAGTTCTCTGAAGAGATATGTATTGTTTTAAAGACACAATGAAATACTAATATTAACACTAATAATAAAATATATAATAAATGATACATTCGAATACTCCATGGGCTAAAGTAACTCAATGTATTACTATAGGATGAAAGTAAAAAAAAAAAGAAAAAAGAAAGAGATATCCTTAAGAAAGAAGAAATGTATTACCATAAAACAGTTGAATCAACGATTTAGGTTACTCCTGAGCATCTTTCAAAACTACTGAAAATGAAGAATTTGAGCCTTTGTGGCACTTGTAGTTGGTTTTACTTTATGTCATCTGTATGTATAATCAACGAAGCTTTTTTTTTTCTTTTTTACATTAAAAAAGGAAGCTGGATTATCATCGGAGTACACAATTAAATATGTTCATCTGTGGTACATTATTACCTGGTTTTTTTTTTTATATATGAATACAGTTTTATCGGTATATTGAGTTAAATCTAGTTTCCAAATGCATAGAATATCTTAGTGGTTAAAGGTTTAAAAAAAATTACAATTTTATGATTTGTTTTATGCTGAGAGGATATATATAAATTACATTATATTGTTTAAATAGATTGAGTTTCTTTTTTTAGTCAAGACCATCACAGATTTCTAAATAAGGAAATCAAACACCAAGACTATATTATTAAAGTTGTTGTATGCTGTGGCGCGGGAATGGCCATTCTAAAAGCCACATTATCCGGCTTGGCATTGTTACAAAAAAAGAAAATCTTGCCCGTGTCACCCGCTTTGTTAGAATCATCACCATCCTTTTTTCATTCTCCTTTCTTTTCTTTCTTACTTTTATCTTCACTACTTTTTTTTTTGTATCTATATTTGCATAACTTACTCTTTATTATCTCTAATTTATTTACTCTTAAAAATACGAATATACTATTATTTCTGTTTCTCATACAACCCCTGTCTTGCACAAAACTAAGAAATATAGTCCTTTGTTTTATTTATCGTATTTTATATTTATTCGATAGAGAAACAAACCTTTAGATTAGATACCAAGTACTAAGAACGTACTCCATTAAACAAAACAAAAAAGCAAAATTAACGTTCCTAAACGTCTTGCCTACTTTTTTTAATATATAAAAAGAAAGAAAGAAAGGAAAAATAAACCAACCCCTTTAATGATTACAATGTCTGAATCAAATCAGTGGGAAAGTCAACAAAACGCCACTTCATCACTTTCAACTATTCTTAACTCTAAACATATGGATACGCCAATGAAAGATTATTTACCAACACCGGTTACACCTGTTTCCGATTTTCCTCGCCTTCATAATAATGACAAAGACGTAAAGAAAGAAACTAGCTCTTATTCCACGTTTTCGGTTTTAAAACCAGTTCCACAACATAACTCGAATAGAGATTCAACTGCACTGCAACACTCTTCATCTGATAGTAAGCCATATCCTTGTCCAGAATGTCACCAAACATTTAGTCGTCCTCATAACTTAAAATCTCATCTCACCACACATTCGTCAGAAAGGCCATTTCAGGTAACTATTTATTATTAGAAACAGAGTGACACAAATAAAAGGGAACAGAAAAAAGAATGAACGAGAACTAGTAAAAGAGAAGGAAGAAAAAAAATTTTTTTTATCAGAAAACGCATTGCTGAATATTATTTTCCTTGCTTTTACTTAATTAGTGTGATGTATGCAAACACCATTTTAGAAGACATCATGACCTAAAGCGCCACCAAAAGCTGCATACTGGTGAACGCCCCTATGTTTGTAAAAATTGCTATCGTTCATTTGCCAGACTTGATGCATTGAATCGTCATCGCCGTGCTGAAGGTGGCACAGCATGCAGTGTTGTTCATCAACAGAAGCAACAAAATCATCAACAAGGGGAGAGTCAAAGATCTCCCACACTGGAACAACAGCAACAAAATTCTCAACCACAAACACCAAATCCACAACAACAACACTCACAAGATCTATCAAGTGGTCCTGACGCCACTTATCATGCTGGTGGCGGTTTATCAAGCCCTTCTCGTCCAGTCATTCCTCAACTTCATATTGCTCATCCAGCATCGCAGCCATATCCAAAAAATAATTATCCACACCCATCTATAATATCTGCAACTCATTCACCGCCTCAGCAGCAACTGCTCCCATCTCCAAGTGCACTTTCTATTTTACCCGTGGCCGAACACAAAAACTTTAGCCCTATTTATAAAGCTAAAAGCTCACCCAGTACCCCTTCCTCACCGCCTACTAATAATAGTATATCACATTATCATTCTTATCAATGGTCTCCTTACCCACGTTATGACCGCCCCACTTTACCGCCACTTGCATCTCCCACACCTGCCACCACCACCACCACCACCCCTACCGCCAACCAACAAGATCAGCCTACATTAGAGAGAATTCAGCAAGAAAATGAAGAACTCAAACGAGATATTAATCAGCTTAGAGCTATGGCTCAAAAAGAGACCACACAATTAAAATCTCGTTTACATGATCTTGAAGTTGAGGTAAGTTCACCATTCTCATATTATACAAATGAAAGAGATGGTTTTTGAGTATTAATTTATCTATTTGGGTTAGAATAAGGTATTGAGGTCATTAATCCATTCACCAGGTGATGATTCTTCCCAAGGTCACTCCAAAGACATTGACATGATTAAAGATGAAAAATAGCCATACCAAAATTTACTAACATACAGCAATGGATTAATTATATATTCAAATGTACATCTTTTTATTTATTAATATCTATCTTTTTTGATTTTAATCTATACTTGAACGATTTCTTGAAAACGAACCAAGAAAATATATACTAATCGCATAAGATGTGTACGTACTACAAAAAAAAAATCTGCATGTATTTTTATTAAAAATCATTTCATTTATTTTAATGCTTCTTTGGTATAAGTCATCTTCTAACATATTATTTTTGTATATATACTTTAATATTTTCTGCTTTCAAACTATTTGACGTGTTACAATGTTATTACATACACTTTCCATATGAAATGCTCCTATTTTTACATTGACACGGGATCAAGGAAAATATTTTTTTGTTAATTTTATAAACCTGGTTATATCCTATATACATTACTTTTATTTATTTATATATCGGTAAATTTCATTACGCCACAAAACACACGATTTTCATCTTGGATCGTTCTGAATGGTTTTGCGGTTGTCAAACTATAAAATGATTATATACTTTTTCAGAACTATTCCGTTATCGTACTTCCAAAGTGATATGGAAAAGAGTCCTCCTGGCGTAGAGCAAGCTATGTAACCATGTCGATTCTCTTTTTACTATTTATCTCAAATTAATAAAGTGAGCGAATTTTATTTGGATAATTCTTACATTAATTGAACACAGAATTACTATAATTTATGTTTTAAAATGAGCACGAGGTCTTGGCTATTGATTTGATTTCTTTTCCACAGAAAAGATCAACATCTTTTAAATCTATTACACCAGAATTAAACTGCTTATTGTCTTTCTTCTAAGGACTGGCCATATATATATATATATTTTTTTTGTTATTTTTCTGGCAGAAGTTCTCTTGCAATTAGTTTTTCTGTTTTTGATAGAAACTCCATTGGGAAAAAAAAAGATATAAAGACGGAAAGAAAACTGTTTAAAATTGGAAAATTCCGCTCTATAATTATCTCGAAGCAGGGCTATATTAGCCTTTTAGTGTAACGCTTTTCCAACAATAAAAAAATAAAAGAAATATAAGGCATTTCATATTTATTAAGTCTAATGCATAAAGTTTGTTTATTTATTTTAATGATGAAAACAAAAAGTTTTTTTTTTTCTTTTTTTCTTTGGGGAGGTTGGAGCAATTTATTTTTTATATACAAATTTGATTATGACATGCTTTCAACATAAGCAAGAGTGCGCTCTTTCACTCTTTGGATATCGTCCTCATTACCATTATCCTTCTCAAATTGTAACCATTTTTTAAATAAGAATTTCATCTTTTTGGATGAGAATTTCATGGAAGTAACGCGCTCAAAGAGTCGTCTATAAAATAGAAAGAAAAATAGTTAGAACATCAATGTTTAGATAAATGACAAAGCATATATTTTACCTAGCCATTTCTATATCGTCAGCCTTGATTTCCATGTCCAAGTAAACATTCCATAAATCTAAACGTTTGGGATAGTTACTCATGACACCTTCTAAGATTGTACGGCCACGTTCAGCTTCACCATGCTTAAACTCTAATTGAGCAAACTTAACGATGGTTTGAACATCTAAAAAAATAAATGATAACAAAATGTTAATACAGTTATCATACTTTTTGATCACTTGTGTGTGGGTCACTTACGTTCATGCTTAGGCAACACTTTAAGACTTTGTTGGAGTAGCTCGCGTGCACCATCAGCATTATCGTGTTCAAGATGGTAGAGTCCAAAACCAGTCCAGACTTCAGGTTCTTGACCAAACTTCTTTGTCATTTCTTCCCATAGAGCCCGAGCTTTATCATCTTTATCGCTACGCTCGTAAATATTAACAAGCTGGAGGTATACCTTGAGGGGTTCACAATAAACCAAGGCGCGCTTGAAGACCCCTTGGAGAGTTTCATCGGTACCAAAATTATTTTCTAAATTAAGTAAAGCAACCCAGACATTCATCTTTTCTTGTTCTTCACGGAAATTAATCGTCTTTAAAGCACGTTCACCAATCTCACGAGCTCTGGCAATTTCTGATAATTGTAATTGATATGCCATATAATTAATCCATAAATAAGATGAGTTGGGTGATCCAACCAAAAGACGTTCATAATCAGCAGCGGTTTGAGGTGCATTTGAATTGAGTTCTGCAGTGAGATCTTCAACTTCCTTCTTTTGTTTCTTGTTTTTAGATTTTGATTCTTCCTCGTCTGACTCTTCATCTGACTCTTCTTCATCACTAGAGTCTTTTCTGTTATTAACACCAGTCCAATCGAAATCATTGATGCTTAAAGCAGGAGCGCTTTCCTTCTCATTATCATCGTCATCTTCCTCGTCATCATCATCATCATCTTCTTCTTCCTTTTCGTCTTCGGAATCATCACTATCATCTTGGGCATCTTCCATTTCCACATCTGAATCAGGTACTTCAGCCATCACTTCATCATGCTCTTCTTCTACCTTCTTCTTTGATTTCTTGGGTGTATCAGTGTTCTCAATGACGCTCTTCTTAAGAGTAGCTTCCAATCTTTCTGCGTCATAATCGATGTAAATGATTTTTGTCTTTACAAGCTGGCCAACCTTGTAAATGGTCTTCCACTCCTTGACGAATTCATCAGTTAAGTTTGCAATCTTGACACGAGCACTTAATGAGTGATTAAGCTTAATAAAGACACCAGAAGATCCAATGTTGTTGACATAGGCATCGTATACTTGACCGCGCTTAACATCCTTGAAGGTCTTGATTTCATTGGATGAAACATCAGGTGAAAGGCGTGATTCTCTCAAAGATAAATCGATTTGCTTGTTCTGTTCGTTCACATTAATGACACAGACACGCACAACCTGCTTTCCTTCAAAGGGTTTTGTAGGGTTTTCTGTGAATGAATCAGAAATATCAGTCAAATACACTTTACCAGCAACACTTGGTGAAAGTTGAACAAGGAGACCTCGGACATCATCAACGTTCTTTACAAAACCGTTTACAATCTGTCCTTCTTTAACAGAGGCAAAATCTGTAATAATGGGGATATCAGGTTTATCTGCATGCATAAAGTGGTTGCCACCACTTTTAGCTCCAACGGAAAGAACAGCGACATTGATAGCCTCACCCTTGTGGAAATTCTGAATAAGCTTGCTGCAAACATCAGGGTCAGAAGAAGCGAACTGCTTGTTGATGGTACCATATGTGTGTGTACTGATATGAACAGTGAGGAAATTAGGATGTATAGCGGTAATAAAACCAGGGAATTCTTGGCCTGCCTTCATATTAATGGCCTCACGGGCATTATCGTCATCGGATTCAAGACGAAGAGAGCAGTCAACTGTTTGGTTCACCTTACTGGCGTGACTGATAGGAAGGTAGGTGTGCTTTTTAAGATTGCGAATACCCAAAACCTTGACTTCGATTTCCTGGTTTACCTTGAAATGGCTGAGAGGACGTTTCTTGTTCTTGATTTCATCAAGTGATTTGTAGATTTCAGATATGTGAACACGACCTTGGAAACCTTCAGGAAGCTCAATGCCCAAATGTTCCTTTTTAATTTGTTTAATAGTAGCGGTGACAACCTGTCCAGGAATAAGTGCATTGTCCTTGGCCTCGTGCTTGGCATCTAACTTGGCTTTACTTGCTGCCTTCTTTTCAGCCTTCTTTTTGCTGTTGATAAATGATACTACCAATTTGTTTTCTTCTTTATTGACTACTAAAACATGTGTTTTGACAGTTTGGCCAACCTGGAATGCATCTCCCAAATTTGCAATGTGAGTTTCAATCATTTCGGAACCTGGTGCAAAGGCAGTCAAATCGTTATAGTAACTAATAATACAGCCGTTCTTTCTGATAGCAATAATAGTACCGTGGCTAATATCATCTACCTTGATATCGCTTATATCAGTAAAGATAGGGAATTCGCTGTTAATAAGAGACTTTTTAAGAGTGAAAATAATTTGGCGCTTTTCGTTATTTGTTCTCAACACACGACATTGTAACTTCTTTCCAACTTTAAATTTGAATTCAGGGCGAGTCAATTTAGCATCAGACATGTGAGTAGTGGGAACGAGACCAGAAATATTCTTGGATAATCTAATGACAATACCAGCAGGAACAAGCTTTTCGACAGTACCTTCTACCATGGATCCAACTTCAATATCAGAAATTCTCAAATACTTTTCGTCAAGAACACTTTGTTGGAATGTCATGATAAGTACAGCATCTACAGGGTTATAACCCAACACACGACCACGATGAGTAGAGCCGACCATGAATTTTCCGCTAGTAGCAGAGACAGTCTTGACATGATCATCAGAAAGTCGAGAAATATGAACAAAACCAGAGACACCTGACAAGCTTTCCAACGTAACCAAAACACCGGCACGGCTGACATAAGCTACTTTTACGTCATCCAAGAAGGAGCCTACAGGGAATACATCAGCGACATACTTTTCGGATTTTTTATTATCGCTCATGACTGGAGTATCGAGTTCTAAGACATGAGGAAGAACTGATCCAGCAATAGTCTTATTGTCAGTATTAAGAATAGTATAAAGAGTACGGAAGGTAAGGGTTTGACCCAATTTGTACTTCTTTTCAACTTCGGTAGAGGCAGGGATATGTAATCTATCAATGGTAGTAGAATAGAGACCCATCATCTTAAGAGAAAGACCATTTGGTTGAACAGTTTCAATAATACCTGAAACAAGTTGTCCAGGGAGAACAGAAGTGATGCGAGAGAAAGGTTCGGTAACAACAGCCGATCCAACCTTTTTACGATCAATAGTGACATTGGCTGTACGTTTATCGGACTTTTCAACAGCACATTCAATGTATTGTCCAACGGCAAGTTCCTCGTCACGGTTGTATTTTTTAATATAACTCTTTGATTCCTTCATGGGCAAGAAACCAGTTAAATCCTTTATACCCAAATCCAGAATATAACCATGATCTTCTACACTCTTCACCGAAGCACCCAAAGTCTATTTTTTTTTAATAAAAACAAAAAAAAAATCAGTAAATGATCATAACGCAGTAGTAACTCTTTTTTCTTCTCCTTAATAGATCAAGCACCCCCTTTTTTTTTTTCCCAAAATAAAATAAAATAAAATAGAAGCTTACCACACCGGGAGTAATGTCGACCTTTAACATATCCTCATTCACAACATGTGGCTTCAAAGTCAATTCAACCTTTTTTCTCTCTTTTTCGTCCTGAACGGATGTAATTCTACAACGAACCCATTGACCAACATGGAAACGCTTGTTCAAGTCGATATCAGCAGGTTCTTCCATATCCTCATCTTCATCATCATCCTCTTGAGCAGCTTTTTCAACAAGGGCAGTGAAGCTGTCTGAAATTTCGGTCATAGGAACAACACCAACTAATTCATGAGGTAAAGCAACAAGCAAGTCGAATTCGTTGATTTGAGAAATACAGCCCAATAAGACAGTACCCACTGTAAGTTTCTATTTTTTTTTTGAAGATATTAGTTTTTTGACATTTTCCTCTTAATAATCCAAAATACCTTGAAAGTCAAAGAGTCGATAGAAACGTTATCATTATCCTTCTTCTTGGGTTTCTCGACTGTCTTTGTCTTTGTCTTTTCTCCTGCTCTTCTCTTTTTATTTGCAGGACCCTTCTTTTCAGCAACTGTATCTGGAGTGTCTTTTTTCTATTTTGAGATATTTAGTTTATATATTTTTATTTATTTGAAACTGAACAGATCCTTACAGCTTTGAAAAGATCATTTGCAGCTTGAGTAGAGATCTCTTTGTGTTCAAGAGGAGTCAAAGCGCTGGCACCTCCACGAACAAAGTTTTCTTCTGTTGGAACTGCAATAGTGACAGCAGTAGCTGGAGTTTCTTCTGTTGGTGTCTTTCTCTTCTTAGCTACCATTGTACTATTTTTTTAATATGGAAAAGAAATAACTTGCAAAAAAAAATCGAAGGAAAATTATAAAATGTGGTTGAGCAGTCACTTCAGCTTTAATGTGTGGCTTATGAAATTGACAGGTTATTGAAGATTTACCCTTTTTTTGTTTGTTTGTTTGTTTGTTTTGTTTGTTGCACAGAGCCTTTTCATATTTTTAGTAAAAAAAAAAAACATGTTGAGATAGTTGCTTTGTTAAAAACTTTATAACCAATTAGCGGTCAATGACTGTTTAGTTTTCCTTTCAATCACATTTACTCAATTTGAGAATTTACTTTTTTATAAAAAATAAATAGATCAAAAAAAAAAAAAGTAACGAAATCAAAACTGTTTATCTCTGTAAATAGAATTGATTACGCTTCAAACTTTACATAATCAAAGAAGAACATATTTATTTTTTAGCTATTGAAAGTTTAATATGATGTTGGATGATCATCATAAATCATCAACATCCTGGCATCGTAGAGGCATGTTATGGACAACTGCAGTGCGTATACTTGATGCACAATTATTTTCAAAGCTTTTTAAGTTCGCTATTGATTATATTGGAAGTAGTGCTTATTTCAATTGCATTTGTAATAGTATTATTAGAATTTTTTGTTCTATAAATTATAGTTATTTTTGCCGTTACATAATTGAAGTCTAAAGTCAAACTGTTGATCGAAATATGGTGATTTAATTAACCATGTATTGACTTTTCTATTCGTAT
>VCJB01002260.1:0-10030 GCA_024140155.1 Backusella parvicylindrica | reverse complement strand
AGAATTGAAACAGAGGCCATACTTGAAGCAGAAAAGAAAAAGCTAGAAGAGAAGGTGTATAAAACACAAGAAGAAATCGAGACACTTGAACAATTAGAAGCCACATATACAGTATTTGGTATAGCCCGTGGATATATAAAAACACCGAGCGAGATACCAATCTTAATATCTGATAATAAACAGAACGGTGCACAATCCGTGAATGAATCGACCATAAGCTACGAAGGTGAAACAATTGAGCTAAAGAGCAGTACCCAGATTTTAGAGCAGGAAAAAATCACTTTTGAAGATAAAATAAAACAGCTTCAGTTATTAACACAGGAGAGGTCGCAGTTAGATCTTCAAATAAAAGAAAAAGATAGTAGAATCAGTTCATTGGAAACCGAAAACCAGGAATTGAAAGTAAAAAACTCTCACTTTAAGCTTCTAGTAAAAGACAAGGACAGTATCATCCATTCTGTTCAAACCGAGAATAAGTCATTAATGCAGGATAAAGTTACACTGGAACATCAGATGAAGGAGAAAGACAACAAATTCAATTTACTGGATAACGAAAGGAGTGTATATAGTACAGCGTCTATCAAGCAGACGCAAAAACTGGAAACGTTAAATCACGAGAAAAACAGCTTGGAGCAGCTATTGAAATCGAAGGAAAATATAATTGTATCTTTAAATCGAGAAATTCAAAATCTGTCGACAATAAATGAAATGCTATCTGTTACAAATCAAGGAAAGCAACAAGGAAATAATGAAATGATCGATACATTGAAAAGTCTATTACAGGCGAAACATAACGAAATGGAATTAAACAAGCTGAATATGGAGCATGTTCTGGATAAAGAAAAGAAAAAAAACAAAAGGCTACAAAGGGAAAACGAAATGTTAAAGCAGAAACAGCATACAGTTTCAGAGAAAACAATTAATTCAAGCAACATGGCCGTTCCTGAAAACAATGCATCAAAGCCTTATAGCGATGACGATGATCCAAATAACGATATAAACTACGACTCGGAATGCTATACTGGAGATAGTAGCGACGACGATGATATTGATTACGATACACCAAGTGAGAGTGAAGATAAATAAAACAGCATGAATTATGATGATGAAAGGCCAATTAATAAAATGAGAAAATGGAGGGAGGATTATTTAATTATCTAAAATAAAGTTCAGTTTAAATAAATTATGTTGTATATATCCAAATAAATTAAGCTCTCTACAGACTTATAAGATGAGTGAAGTTTCTTGATGGTCAGATAACATCCTCTTTCTAAACCTTCTTGATTCCAATATGCTCACGCTCAAATAATTGAATATCACGCTAGTAGTATTTACTGCATTAGGATGTGATAACATCCATATATTTTCCAATATATATCATTTGTATTAACATTTACTAATTCACCCCTCTACATCAATATAATATGGAGAGTTTCTTTATTTCCACGCATGTATTTTTCAAAAAAGAAAAGAAAAAGAAGCAAAAAAAACAAGCGTTTTACTTGGCTCTAGTCGCTTGTTATCGATCTGTTATAACAAATGTATACTTTAATCTTTGCTTGACACCTTTTTGGGTGGTTTAGAAAATAGCTTGTTATTGTTATTGTAGTTAGTCATATATATAATGGAATGCATTTTTTAAGAAGCTATATAGTATCTATTGTAGATAGCAATACAATTAGAGCAAATCAGAACAGAAAAAATCTCATAATTGGATAAAAATAAGGTATCGCATGTAATAGATAGAAACCAGTTTCATGTTATAAATACTTTTTAGTTTTTATAATTTTTATCCATGTTATTTAATGAATTGTTAATTTTATTTATTTTATGCCAATGTATGGCCGCTGTTGGTGTAAGATTTATACTTCTTTTGTAATAAAATGCACCATCCATATGGATAAATACATGTTCCATAAGGTACCAATTCACGACAAAGATCTCCAAAAAACTTCTCAAACTTTTACTTATTAAAATAACCATGGTAGTCTCCATCTTCTTTCTGAACTTCTCCAACTGACCATACCTTTATTATACTCTCTATTATGGTTGCCTTAAGTTTTTTCATTTCTCTTGTCAACAAGAAAGCAGTAAAGATGCTGTAGAATTGGCATTTTGTCTCTGAATAAATCCATGAGTTTACTCAGAATTGAGTAAAAGAAATGAAGCAGTGTAAAATGATACGTAAAATACTATAATTGATAGTAACGAATCTGCCATATTTAATTTAATTAAGAAGACAATACAAAGTATTTACTTTACTCATTCTATACTCCAATTACAGCAAAAATTAGAACAAGCACAGACACTTTCTCAATGGTTCATCACACATTAAATATACCCTTTATTCCACATACTCCGAAATCCATACCCATCACTGTAATGATTTCTTGATGAGCACGAATCACTTACAGCTGAAGAAAATAGGTTGGGCCACCAAAAAAAAAAATTGGGCCAACCAAAAAAAAAATTGGGACAGCGTCGCTGAAAATGGGACACTCTTTTGAAAATGGGACAACCAATAAAAAACTAGTGCGCTTATATTTTTAGTTGTGGTCGCACCTTTTTCATTCGTTTCCTTGCATCGCATTTAAGGCTCGATGTTGTTCTTTTTCCTATTCTTTTATTCTTTTCTTTTTTAAAAAACATGAGTGTTAACGACAACCAAATAGTTCCTATAATTGTCCAATCTTACATGGATTGGGAAGGACCAGCAGCGGTAAACGCAGAAGAAAGATCAATGAGAAAACAAAAGACTGTTAATTTTAAAGAAACCTCAACAGTTATTTCAAAAGCACAAGGATCTTATAGAAAAACGAACCAAAGGTTGTGGCCCAACCTATTTTCTTCAGCTGTAATCAGCTTATCTCTACGCTTATGTGTGGCTACTAAGTTAATAAAAAAAAATTATAATCTTTATTTAATTTGATTGGGTAAAAAAAAGACAATT
Organism: Backusella parvicylindrica; assembly: GCA_024140155.1. Lineage (NCBI taxonomy): Eukaryota > Fungi > Mucoromycota > Mucoromycetes > Mucorales > Backusellaceae > Backusella > Backusella parvicylindrica. The sequence goes on along the minus strand of VCJB01002260.1, from coordinate 7,080 downwards.
TGAATTCAGATTGAGATGACGTAACAAAAATGGTGGGGTCTAAAACAAGGTGTCTCAGCTTTGTTTTTAAATATTCTTTTTTTTTTTTCATGAACTCTTTGAACTGAGCAGATGCATAGACTGTTGCTAGTTGAACTTTCATCACTGACTTTCCCTCCCTCTTTGCAGGTTTATTGTTATGTTCTTGTTATGTTAAGCAGATGTATAGACTGGTGCGTGTTGGAATACTTGCCAATCTTACCTTTCCCTCCCTCTCTGCAGACTCTCAAGACCATTCCTTAGGCTAAGCAAATGCATAGACTGTTGCTAGTTGAAATGTTCATCACTGACTTTCCCTCCCTCTCTGCAGGTTCAAGTTGCTTCTTTAGATTGGCGTTGAGCAGATGTATAGACTGTTGCTAGTTGAACTTTCATCACTGACTTTCCCTCCCTCTTTGCAGGTTTATTGTTATGTTCTTGTTATGTTAAGCAGATGTATAGACTGGTGCGTGTTGGAATACTTGCCAATCTTACCTTTCCCTCCCTCTCTGCAGACTCTCAAGACCATTCCTTAGGCTAAGCAAATGCATAGACTGTTGCTAGTTGAAATGTTCATCACTGACTTTCCCTCCCTCTCTGCAGACGTCCGTCTTTCTTTTTGGGATCTGTTAAGCTTTTACCTTCACGTGGTAGATCCTGTTAATCAAATGTTCCTTTTAGAACATTTGAGAACTAAAAAAGCTATTGTATGAAAAATAAAATAAGACAAATTTAATAGTTAACAAAATTGCATATTTTGATGTTGTAGCATATTTCTGATCTTGAGACTATCTTTCTGAGGCGTTGCTCAGAAACAACTTTTGTGTAAACAGCATTAATAGAAAAAGTGAATACAGAGGGATTTGGAGAAGTATTGTGCGTATTGAATGCAGTTTTCCTTAAGTCTTGACCTTGAAGATGTATAGTTGATAGTAATACTTTATCATTAACAATAAATATGTAACTTGACAGAAAACAGTGTTTGTTCTCTTCGAATATCATCTTTTATGATTAAAAGTGATAAGAACAAATACTCTTTTGTTTAGCTTAAGTGTCGAGATCACAGGAAATATCTTAATACCCTACCTTACACATCCTTTCTCTACAACTTCACCATTTCAAACTCTAAAACTAATAACTACTAATACACAATCAAAAACACTATTTATATTCAGTACAATCCTCTGGTTATGTCACAGTTTGATAATAATGCTGCCTATATTCACAATCAGGTCGTGGATATTCAGATAAACGAGCTTGGCTTCCCGCCTTTAGGCTGTGATGTATCAATGGCCGCCCACTTACCATCTACCATTGATAACCAACACTGAGCTATAGTTCTTGCCATGCAGTCATATAATGAAATTATTCAGCTGGCTTAGATAAAAATAAAATTAGATTAATAGAGGCATGTCTTATTGAGTAATTAGTCTCAAGAGTATTTTCTGGTTTATTGAATCAACTAGTTTTTTAGCCTATTTTATACCGTACATATTTTTTGTCTTGCATGTAAGGTTTGTCTTTTGATACTTACAAGAACTGAATTCATCAAAAAAGTTGACCAACTATTGTTCGAATCATGTTCCAAAAACCTATTTCTTTTCATTTACATTTAACTTTAAAACGTTTACTTAATTAGGTTGTAGAAAAATTCACTTGAACAGGTTCCACATATTGTTGGACTGCTGGACATATTGGTCAAACGGGACCACCACTTTCTTCCTACTCAAGTAAAGCATCATTACTGTTTACATGTTATCTCTGTAGAATATGTAAAACTAAGTTAATTTGTCTATGTCAAAATGTTTTATGGTTGTTGTGATTGTACAATAATAAAGTAATGCAAATACTATTAGGGCTCATTAACTTTTGTTAAGGTAAATTATCAAATACACTATGATAGCTTATTGAAGGGTTTATATATGAGAATTGGATATTTTGAAAAATCTAATGTGTGTATGCACGAATAATTTCTATATTTGATCCAGAAACCTATGGGGGTACTCAAAAATAGAGTTGTGCAAAAAACTGTTTATAACACAATACCTGCTGCCTTCGTTTCGAATTCAGAAGTGGTATTTACAAGCTCTCTGAGCTATGATTTACTTGCGGATGTATGATAATGATAAAAAAAGAATATTCTCCTCCTCTCCGGATTTTTCAAATTAGCTATATAGTATTCATTTTTTTTTCTGGATGGGAATATAAATAAGGTTAAATAAAATAATACTAAGTAATTAAAGATTCCTTGATACCAGGGCTGGGTATTTAACGCTTCTTCATCTTTTGCTTCGACAACTTGTGTATATATTGTTGAGTAGGAGTGTACAAGATTTATCTTAGGCAGATTTCTGCACAACTCTGTTACTACGTCACGTATTTTGACATTTTCATCGGAAATTCAAAGTCTCACCAACAATTGGCAATATATATCCTCTGTACATCCACCGTGTATTGAGAGCTCCCCCTTCTCTTTTGATAAAAAATAATCATGTCAGTAAACGTTAAATGTAGAGAAGGTATTACATATTTTACATTAAGTAAATAATGCTTTTCACTAACGCGTCTTTAAGAAATAATATCGACTATAAATCAACTAGAACAAGAAAAAAAACCAGTCAATAGCTCATCGATCTTACTTCATTTGAAAGATCTTGTTCTTGAAGAGTTAAACACATTGAATGCAAGTTCGGATTTCGATTTGAACAATTTTAAAGGATTATGGAATAGAAGACTTAAAAGCTGCTTAGAAAGTATCGGCAGAAAAAAATGCGTAAGTACAAGTGCTATTTTTATAAGTGACAGTTTGTCACAGTTAGTGTGTTTCTATGGCATCATAAAATGGCTGTATGACAAGATAAAACCCAGTTGACTAAAATAATTAATTTTTTTACAGGTGAAACAGGTGGCCGAGAAGACTTGGAGATTGATCCTCAGCAATCTCGATGAGGCTGCAGAATCAAGTCTTGTCTCAGATCAAGCAGCTTTAACCGAAACCAGTTCAACTACAAAAAGCAGTACTTCTTCACTTCATTATCAACAAAAATTAAGTAACGAGGACTTCCTTCTTCTCAAATCTTCATATAAAAGCATACAAAACAAATGGGTATTAAGATCAGGAAATTGCGTGGAAGATATCATGTATGAAGCTTCCCGAAAATTTATTTACGAACAGTAAGTTTTTTTGTATTAAAAAAAAGTATTGCAAACTAGAACTAATTGTTTGTCTCAATTCTATTCAAATAGCCCATCACACTCATTTATCTTTTCTGCTAATGATGATATTTGGAAAGACTATTTCTCAGTTGAAGATTTGAAGGAAATTAAAGATAGTATTGAAGCTAAAAAAGTCTGCGAAGATATGCCAAAGCATTTAGTTGATGCTTTGCTAAAGTTAAACAAAAAGGTATTTGTTTATGATTTAATAGTCCAATATATTAGTAGATACAACTGTTCTCACTGCTTACTTAGAAAACATACAAGGAGATGTATGATGTTTTCAAAAATATTGAAGCTGACAGACACGATGACCCTGAACTCTACTGGGTGAAGGAGAGTGTATTAAACTATATTGAACTCTTCTATAATACCAATTTCGCTATGTTTAATTCTGAACAAGATTTGCTTGATGAAGTATATGGCTTTATCAAAAAAAGCAGAAGAATTAGCAAAACAAGAACAGAAACGTAAGGAAGTAATCCAATTTAATATATAACCCTGTGTTGATTGAGTTCGTTTTGCTTATTTATAGAGTAACCGGAAGTAGAGCATCGGCAGAGACCAAAAACAAAGCAAGACCTTTAGGAACAATGGAAATGTTATGTCGACAGATTCCAGGTGATCTTGCCGACTTGTCGTTCTTACACAAGTCAACTGAAATAGGATGTCTTGAGATAGGCTTGTCTGATAAATGCTCAAATGGAACCAAGGAATTACAAGAGAAGAGTCTTAAGACTCCGAGAATGATGAAGGCCTTCGTTATTCAAGCTGCCAGCAGTTTCCCTACCATAGATATATCAAAAGTTGAAACAGTGGGGTTTGTGATTAGCGGTATGTTTGTAATCTTCTATCTTTTTAATTCTTCATATAGATTACTTACTTTTGCATAAAAATAGGCATGTGGATTGTAGGTTTGAAGATGAGACTTGATCACGGCTCTGTTGCTTTGTTGGCTACTACAAAAAGATTAAAGATGCCTGAGTCGATTGAAGAAGTTCCTGCTCTGCTTCCTCCTGTCCTCAATTTAGTTTATAGCCATGCACAAACAATCAAAAAGACAGCTGAATATATTGATGATGTTTCTACATCTGTGTCTATTGGTTCTAATTCTGAGCTTACGCTTATTCCTCCTTGCTTTGCCCCATTAGCAAAAGCTAACAAAAAGAGAAAATCAGAAAAAAATTAATTTCTTTAATTATTATTTTCTTATACCCTTTACTTTTATTTTATTGTTTTTATTTTATTTTATTGCTTTACCTATATCTTTATTTTTAATTTTACCTTTGGCTTTTTCTCCAAGTCTATCCATGCACTATTATTTTCAAGTAATAAAATATCTTTAGTCTCATTTTCCATGTCTTTTATTTCTACTTATAGACCTTTTTTATTCTGTGGAATGAAATACTCAATGCTCTAAAGTATGTGTGATAGACTTGTTTCAACTTCAATATGTAAGTACTGCTACGTTAAATGTGAAGTAATTTATAGCTTCTTGTGCAAGAAATCATATAAAAGTAAGGCATAGACACCTAATGTCATTTGACATTATTTCTATATAGCAGTAGATCAAATAACTCAATATCTGTAGATAAAGTTTAGTTCTCAGAAGTAATAGCTAGTTCTACTTTATAAAAATAAAACTACTCTTTTAACTTGACACAGCAACCATGTACAATAATTTTCTCTACTAACTTTATCTTTATGAAAGGGCTCTAGGACTATCATGAATCAATTCTCACGAGTAGACAAGTAATATTCTTAAATGGGAAACTTATTCAATTATAGAATTAAAACTCATCCTATTATACCCAGATGCCAGATCGCATAAATAGCCTCTTTTATTTTATATAAAGAAGTTCTTTTTCTTTAGTCTATTTTTCACCTAATAAAACTTTTTAGTTTGATCTCATCAATTTATAAGTTTTATTTATCCTCCATATTGTCGACTATCATGATTTTTTCCTTGTTTGAAAGAGATAATTTTAGTTTTTAAAAAAGATATCCTGTCAGAAAAAAATAGACTGAAATCTAAGAGAGCAATAATGTACCTTTTTTTAGCAACAATTTTATTTAACAATAATACTTCAGACTTTTTTTGATGATATTAAATATGTTATATACAGTGAATACCTTTTAAGTAGTTCCAACTACAGTATATAACAGCAAACCCCCATTTATAAACGGGATATACTGCGAGCATTTTTCAATCATTTATGTGATCAATTTTTTTTTAACAAACAAGTCATCATGTGATAAATTATTTATTCCTTGTTTCAAAGAGACAGTCATTTAACTATTTTTACAAAATAAAGTTTTATTTCAAAAAGCATCTCTTTTGACTCTTTATTCTTTATCATGATTTAACAAAATGAATTAACATCTCAACTTAATTTACTTTTGCCTCTTTCGAGTAGCGATATCATTGATCTTTTTTTTTTGTCCTGATACTACCATACTATTGCCTTGTATTAATCAAACAGTATAACTCAACCATTATCGAATATTATAGAAATATATTTAAAGGAGAGTTTAAAATATTTTGTCCAATAGCCTTTAAAAACCACTTAAAGACACACAGATAGCCTAATGATATGCCTTTTTCAAGATATAAATTTTTTATACTGCACATTGCATGTGAATTGCTACGATCAGTTGTTAAAAGACACAAATTCAATGTGCTGGTTTTTTTTCTCATCGTAGCGATATTCATTGGAATTAAAAGCGCCTCTACTCCATTCTTACCCCCATTATTTAGCCATCCACTTTATCCTGTAAAAAGAATTGTTGGCTAGAATACTCATTTGGAAATAAAAGGAAAAAATCCACGTTATCTCATTATTTATTTTGCATGCTTTCAGCCCATACATCCTTTTTGTGCTACCAATGGCTTAGAGGTTTATTTTCTCTCAATTACCACTAGTTTAAAATGCCATAGACTGATGCAAGACAAATACTACCAAGAAGGGTAAAAAAGAAAAAGAAAAGTCAAATCCTGACTATGCAAAATGGATGAAGTAGCCTTATATACTTCTCGTGGTACAAGGTCAAAAGGTGTTACTGATGTTTGTTGTACAGTGGCTGTTGAATTTGTGTCATGAAACTAAAATAAATTCTGTATTTATTTGAACCTTTTCCCCTCTCTCTTTCTTTTCACAAATACAAAAGCATATATTTTTTGTTTTTGAAATGGAAACAATACCAGGGACTCGTTATACCAAAAATCTACTCGAGGCTGAATTAGAAAGTAAAAATAATTTTTTAATATCATACTTTCATTCTAAACTAGTTGGTTAACCTATTCCCAAAGTTGATAATGTATCAAATAAATGTAAATTTTTTGATATTAAAGAGATTACTATTGGAAGTAGATATCTACAGAGGGAACAGTACGATAAAGCACTGGCATGGTTTCTTTTATCAGCAAGTAGCAGTGTCGTAATTCCTAGTGCATTTAATAATATTGGAGAAATGTACCATAAAGGACTCGGAGTACCAGTAAACTCCCTGTGCGCTTTAAAGTGGTATTTAAAAGCTGCTTCGGATAATTTTTTTGTTCTTTGTTGTAAAAATATGGGCGAGCTCTTTGAAAATGGTCAAGGTGTACCGATTGATAAATATATGGCATTGGAATGGTACTCTCGACAATATGATAAAGAATATAGCGACAAATTGAAAAGCCAAGGTTATCGTCTCTCTAAAGAAGACAAAAGTAAGTTAAATTGTATTATTATTGCGTTGTATTAATATCAGAATTGATAGAAAAAAAACACAAACAGTTAAGAATTGAAACAGAGGCCATACTTGAAGCAGAAAAGAAAAAGCTAGAAGAGAAGGTGTATAAAA
>VCJB01002247.1:2092-13509 GCA_024140155.1 Backusella parvicylindrica | reverse complement strand
ATAAAAAAAAAAAAAAAAAAAAAAAGACAATAGTCCCCTTTTTGGTGTTTTATTATAATTTTATAACACTGTATTATATATATTTATTATTTATATAAAATAAAATACAATACAATAAAATAAATGTCTTCAGAATCACCTATTGTTCAAGTTCCTGAACCTGGAGAATACCAGCAACAAGATGACCTCATCTATCAACAGCAACAAGAAGACATTGAAGAATTCGACGATCACCATGCCATTCCACAAAAACTCAAGTTAGATTTACGAGGCACTCGTATGGAGCTTCATAGAGACACACTTATCAATTTACCCGAGAGTTTACTCATTGCCATGTTCCCTAATGGACTTGTGCTCTCTCGACCCAACGAGGACGACGACGAGGACAATTTTGATGATGATGATTACCACTCTCGCCACTCCGTCGGTGTAGATGAACAGCTCAACTATGTTGATTTTGACCCAGTGTGCCTTGAGTATTTTCTCAAGTTTTACACAATGGCCGCCGATGTGAAAGAGAAGAACAAGCAAGATGCCGAGTTGCAGCGCTTGGCCAGACAGTCTGCAGCTACCTCTCCCGTCTACTATACGCTCTTGACAAAACAGCCCATTATTGTTTTACGTGAAGAGCTTGAGTATTTTGTATTGCCGATTTCAAAAAACAAGGACGTCAGCGGACTTAAATTAAAGGCCGGTCAGTACTTGAAGGAACTCAACCCCATCTTTGATGCATTGCAAAAGAATATCTCGAGAGAGAACAATGTCGCTGAGCAGCACTTGATTGATATGTTATGTGACGCTGGCTTTCAGCGTGAGGATAGATGGGGTTACCGTGAAATAGAGCCAACTAAAACAATCATTGCTAGTATGGCTTTGGTCTTGTTGAAAACGGTTGGTCCTGATAATCATATGCCTACTGCTCAGAAATTATTTTTGTTTTGGAGAAAGCCTGCTGTAAGTTATATATATAAATATGTCATGTATAAGAATATACTTAAATGTGTTATTAGAGAAAATGCTGGTGGGATGGTAGCTCAGTCGAGTTAGAAGGTGAATCTGTACGTTTATGGGCACGGAGAACATGGACCTTGGAATTGGCTTTAGTTTAGTTTTAATTATACCAGTCATCTCCTTTATATACCAATATATAATAACAATACAATAATCTATCTTACTGTTTGCCATAATATTATTACAGCCATTATTATTATTATTATATATTAACGTTTGCTACTACTACTCACTACTTTTTCTTTAATTTAATAATAACAAGTTGACATTTCTCTTCAATCATTCTCTACTACTATGGCTGTGGCTATTCTATTTATATATACTATTTATTAATTAATTTATATCATCATTCTAAAGAAAATGCGAATGTATGACCTAATGATAGTCTAGGGAGTTGTGGAGGCATGGCACGCTCAGGAAGTTGTGGAAGTTGAGGATATTGAGGATGTTGAGGGGCATAAGTAGACATTGGAATCTTATTATTTTTATCCTCATCACCCTCTTCTTCTTCATCACTTTCATCCCGATAATAGGCATACGTATTATCAGTAGCTGTAGTAGTAGTAGGAGAAACAACAGGAATCGGCGGTAGACTCTGTCTGGTAATGGCAGGTTCTGTACCAGGTGCTAATTCAGTAGGTAATGGCGGTAACTCGGCACTTGCATACTGATTTGCATTAAGTGGAGTACGGTTGGCTTCAGACATGATGTAATTACTGTAAAAGAATAAGGATGAATTCTCTGTTCCTGGGGGACTATTGACCAAGCTTGATGCGGATGACTGTGGTCGATCAGGTACCTGAAGGTTGGAGTAATACTGGCACAACATGGCATAGCTTGTGCGTGGGGTAAATACAGAGGAGGATGCCACTGTGTGGATTGGGGATGAAACGGAATTTTGATTGGTTGAGTTGGTGGCTGCAAACCTTTCTTCGATCAAAGAGATAGGGTGGTCATCTTGAGGCCGTAAGGTCACTGTACTGGGTAAACCAGGTGCTACGTTGGCTGGTGGTGATACGGGCCTGGATTGAAGTGAGAATAAACCAGATGATTCGGTGCCTGATGATGTCAAACTGGGTGCAATGCGGCTCCCTAGAGATGCATCAGAGTAGATGGAACCAGCGTCATCCTCGAATGAGGATAGTGAATCGTTGACAGGCGCTTTCATTTCAGGTATGGCTTCCCTTATACGCCCTGATCTTGGAGGAGGTGCTAGTCCACCAATGGAACGATGTACATTTTTGGGCGTATTTTGTTGGTTGGTCTGTTGGGAAAAAATACTGTTGCGATTGCTTGTATTTAATAAAAGTCGATTAGCCAGATCAACATCAATGGGATTAAGTGATCTTTGTCTGCCTGTTGGAGTGATAGAACGTCTTTTTCCAGCTTTTTTATTATGAGTCAAATCAAAACTATCATACGAAGAACTGCTTCTTAGTTGATTATCAGATAACGATGGTCGTAAACTGAGGCATTCATCAGACTGACTCTGGTAATACGTTTCGGTAAGGACTGTATTTCTACGCTCTGATTTTTTATATTTCAAGTTATTCTGGACAACGACATAAACGGGAAGCTGATGTGCCTGAGTTTCGATGGAGTATCTTGGAGCTAGTTCAGGATCGAGTGCGATACCAGTTAGTTTTGATGAATAGGGTACCGTGCTGACCAAAAAAGGTATCTTGGCCTTGACTTCGTCATGCTCATGACCAAAATGGAAAGTAACTTCGAGCTGATGATAGATCGAAGCTAGTGGCGACTCGATGCCAGGAATTAATATGCTGCTGAGTTGGTGTGTAATTAGCAATGGCTCGGTTTTGGTAGTAAAGTCCGACTTCACATGGTGAACCGTGAGAGGTTGAATACGTTTTGCATATTTCGTAATCCCAGGTTCTCCTCGCTTTACGAGATCTGAGAAATGATCTCCAATAATACTCGATTTTCGTTTTGCCATGGCTGTCATATCAGATTCTGACTTGGATGCTGGTTTATTTCTATCAACAATGAATATTATTATTATTATTATTATTTTTTAAAAAAAAAAAAAACGAATATAAATAAGGCTAGAACACCGAACTTGATACGTAGTAATAAATACATAATCGTGATAACATACCTATAGATTTCGACTTGAATTAATTGTGTTCGTATGCTTTTTACTTTTTTCTGATTTCCAATCGGCAAATACTTTATGGAAGCCGGGAAATGGTTTTGTTCAACACAGACAATTCTAGGTGCCTCTATTTCGTAGTGGAATTTTGTTGGTATAGTGTTTTTATAAACTTTTTCGCTAACCAGAGGAGCCAGCTCTTTACTGGGTAGCAAATGTCTTCTTATGGTAATAGGGTATTCTTCTACAATGTTTTTTTTATTAATGCCAAGCGAGATAGATATTTCGATTTTGTACGAGATTGAGCCTCGTTTAATGGACATGCTGCGGGGATAGATATTGGGAACATCAAGCTCCCAAGGTAAAATGTGTTTTCCTGCAGGAAGTAACGTCGATTTGTTACTAAATAGTGACTTTTTAAGTTTTGGTAGGATTGGACTAACGATTTCGCATCGATCTATTGTTCTTGGGTGATGCGCTGTAGAGCTTCCTTTTAACTTGACTGTCATCGACTTCACTTTTACGGGCATTGTTAGTACTAGCGATACTTCTCCCTTTAGTGTCTGACTGGTGTCTGGTGAAGGCTCTCTGGGAGGACCTATAAAATCTAGAAACTCATTGATGGGTCTGATTTCTATAGACTGGAACCACTCCCTCATTTATGTTTATATATATATATATATATATATATATATGTTGATTGTTGTTGTTATTGCTGTTAAACTATGATGATTTACTGTTGTCGTTTGCTGATTTGTTTGTTTATTTGTTGTTTATTAATATGCCACAGATTTTATGTAAATTTCTATTGAGAAAAGAAAGCGAAAAGAATTGAAAAGAATATTTCACACACAAAAATAGGAAAAAAAATCAAAATAACCATATTGGTAAGACAAGGGGATGCCACCATTTCCTTTAATTGGTCATATGTTTTAATATATCCATTTTATGCTTTGGACTTTTGATCTCAGAAAAAAGCTTATATTGATTGGCTATTTCACAGTCGTTAAAGTCGATAGAATGTTCAAAAGAGAGCATATGTTTCTTATTTTATTTTTTATTTTTTTATTTTCCTTTTTCATATTTTCCTCTCGTATCTTCCTTTTTTATTCTATCGATTGTTCGTTTTACTGTTTACTATTGTTGTTCTTATTTTTAAGTATTCGTGCAAACATGTGAAACTTTGTTTAAAAAGGAATTCAACACTGTAGTTTTTATTTCTTAGTGGGGTTCTGTTCAACGTGCTACACTTAACTCAGCCCAAGAGATAAATATTTAGCGCAACCAACAAGTTAAAGCAAATCGTTCTTTTTCTTTTGTTGGCATGATCTCATAGTCAATAACACCACTTAGCATGATGAGCACTTTACCCAATTGAGGTTTGGATATACGATCCGCGCCTTCCTGTAATCCATGGTTATCCAATTGGCTGTACAATTTTACTTCTCCACCATCTCCAGAGACCCAATCTGGATTTAGATAGACCATGATGGTAACGCGTCTTTGCATTTCATCAGTGGGGTCGTCTGTAGGTAAAGCATCTCTATGTCGTTCATAGTGTGCACCGTCAGGATGATAGTAATCCAGTTGGAATTCATTGTGTCCATTTAGTCGAATCATGGATGAAACATCTGCATAGAGTGAGGTTTTGATAACTGTCAAAATTTTTTCCAAATTGGGTGGTATTGTTTTACTGGTTTTATTGTCATCCAACCTACATTTTTTGAGACAAACCATTTAGTATTTCATCTTACACAAACAAACGCCATTACCATACAACGATATCGTCACGTGCAGACGTATCTCTAAAAGGGTCATCTTCATCCTTTAATGCATCTGCTTTCGCAAATTTTCCATGATCAAGAAGCTCCTTGGCTTCACTATGTGCACCTTTACGAAATAGAAAAGAAAAATACACAAATTAATCCAAGACATAGTCTCATTTTTTTTTTTTTCAAAAAGAAAATACCCTTTAATGTATCCAAGTCAATGATGGTGCCTTCAAGCTCAGTCCAACCCTGTGCATAAAGTTCTTCTATCGCCTCAGCCGATAGACACTTTAAATTCCACGACGAACTCTTTTCCTGTGATTTTGTTGTATTCAGTTCGTGATAAAATAATCTTTGACACACGTTCAGTGCCTTTTCCTGGTTATCTAAATATTTTAAAAGCTCTGCTTCCGTGATTTCCTCAACCTCTTCTTCTTCTTCGTAGTCTTCTGGATTGTACTCGAAATCAGAAGGTAAATCACTCTTGTCATCGGGAAAATCAGGTAATTCGGTTGTTGTTGCTAGCTTTGCAATACGATCTTCTAGATCCGTGGTATTTGGTTGTGGTTCCATATTGATAAAAGATGCTGTCAATTTAAATTACGCATTATTTATTTTTAATGTAAAAATAAAACTGGCAGTCACTTTAGAGTTTGATTTAGGAATCTAATAAATAATATTGGATGCATTTTGCTTACTTGATACGTGTAATGTAATAATGAATTGATATATAGTGGTCATTTAAGTCGATGCAATAAAATGCAATATACAATGATGCTTAGCTACGGTATTCTTTTATCCGTAACCTACCTCTGGGCTTGAAAGAGCTATCGGAATGGTGGATCATTGGGCATCAAAAGTTTTATTTTCCAAGGCCACTCGATCCATCCAGTGCTTCTTTGATTGTACTTACATGAGGGGGTATAATTCCAAACAGATATGATAATCTAGAAAGTATAAACACTATTTTTAGACTTTGGGTTATGGTTTAATATTTTTTCATATATGCATAAGCACATCTCTCGTTATATCAAATGTATTGCTTAATAATTTCCACTTTTTTTTATTTACAAATAAAAATAGTGGTAATGCTGAATATGCTTTATTATTGTTATTATTATTGTTAATAGATTAATTTACAATGGGAGGGGGGGTTTTTTGACATTGATTTGTGTTGAAACCGGATGTATTACTCTTCTGATGAATCATAATAAAGATCGTTTATATGGTCAATTTCCTCTTCCTCAGAGAAATCATCCAAGTAAAAATCATTTCCATAGTCATCATTATCTTCCTCGCTTTCTACAGCTTCTTTTCCATCAGAAACCAGTTCTTCTTTTTCACAATGCTCTAATGCCATTTTGTCGGTGCCCTCAGCCAATTGTTTGCTTTGGCGTTTTAATGTACGTCTAAGTGGATATATATTACGATTTTGGGTGTTCTGAAGTAGTGTATCTGCTTCCTGTATCTTTGTATCACCACCTGTTTTATCATCCGGTTTATTCAATGTAATATTCTCTGTGAGTAGTTGAGGCAATTCCAAAGAACTCTGGGTCTTCATCTCAGCAATCATATTCTCTAGCATCTTCAACTTGTCTTCAACTTGTTGTTGCTCCCTCTTCTTTTCCTCTTCTCTATCGATTCTTTCCTTTTCCATTTTTTCACGGAGTTCCTGCATGATCTTTTCCTGCTCTTTGTTCTTGTACTCAAGTTCCGTTTCTTTTTCTTTTTGCAATCTTAACTCTTTTTCAATTTTCATTTTTTCTTGTAGTAGCTCCTGTTCCTTTTTTAGTGATGTGATTTGGCTTTGAATCTCCTTTTCTTCTTCGCTTCTTTCCAATGCTTTTTTAGATCGCTCTTCTCTCTTGGAAGTTACCATGTCTGCATGTTTCTGGTTTATATTTATAATGTTATTGACCTGCTCGGAGGAAAGAGTCACATCGTTTTTAATTGTCGTTGTTATTGTGTTTTGTTGGATGTTGATCACTAAATATCATCGGAGTAATAAAAAGAAAGGTGAGTTGAAGAAATTATAAATACATCTAGTTAAATGACATCTACCTCTGCCCGCGCCTTTTGTACCATTCACAGGATTCATTCGTGCACCACTTGTTGATTTACTAGCCGACGGAGCTGCTTTCTGACGCTGACTTGCACCTAACTCTGGATGATATCTAATACCAATTCTATTCAATTGAACAATTCGTTTTCTCGCCTCCTCATGACCTTGTTCTGCCGCCTTTGTATACCACTTTATTGCCTCCAACTTATCATGGACAGGACTATATTCGCTGTCATACATCCATCCAAGATTATACTGAGCTTCCCGAAAGCCCTGATTGGCAGCCACAGAGAAGCAAGTCAATGCTTTGACATGATCTACACTCACACCTTTACCATCATAATACATGGTACCCAGATTATTATGCGCTGCACTGCTTCCTCCTGTCTCTGTTGCCAAGAAATACCATTCGATTGCCTGGTGGTAATCTTTGTTGACACCAAGGCCATGATGATACATCTCACCGATTCGATTTTGGGCAATAGCACTACCTGATGCAGCGCTCTTTTGATACCAATCAAAGGCTTTGAGATAACCAAGTTTTGTCCGAAGGTTATAGTAGGCTTCACCAATCTGGTAAAGTGCTGTCTTGTTGTTTTCTTTGGCAAATTTGACGATATTAGGTTTTAAAATAATACGATCCTCTTCAAAAGTGAAAAAAATAGGCCATTAGTATTGATATGAGTTTTATTTTATTCCTGTTTATTTACTTGTTATATTTTGAAAAAGTTTTTCATCACTGGGTGTTTTATATCCTTTAAATACAGAAAACATTCTTTTTTTTTTTCTTAAAGAAACAATAAAAAGAGAGAGAGAGACGAATCAAAGTATGCAACATTATAAAATAACTGCGGTCACTAATATATAATTATATGTTACACAGAATGTGTGCTCAACATTGAACAAAAAAGATGTTAGAAATTCCATTTTTAAATCAGATTATTTAAAAATGTTTTTCTATTTTAATACAACTTTTTAAACCTTCAATAATAGACTTAATTGAATAGGGTTCTTTTATATTTTTAGCTGGATCCATGTATAATGCCATTGTATTAATGTACAGGCTATTCCATTCTATTTATTTAAAATCGGTGAAGTAAAGTTGTCCTACATTAAAGGTTTGACTTATGTGATAATACACGTGAGTCTATTTCTTCTTCAGTTCTTGTCAAAGGGAACACGAAAACCTTTAACTTAAAATTTTGGGCGAAAAAAACTTAAAAAATAGCTCTTGAAAGAACCATGATCACAATATGCTTGTATTTGCTAACAAACTGATGAATATCCTTGCAATCCGTGGAGAGACCAGTGTAGTCGATCATAACCAATCTTATGGGCTTTATATTTGTTCGTAGTCTGTGAATAAGATCTTGCATTATGCCCGCACAATTTACCAGCTTACTGCTTCTTACCATACCATCACCTTGTATCTTATCCCAAATTTCTAGAGGCATTGCAGTACTGCAACGAGAAGAGACAAGTAC
Source organism: Backusella parvicylindrica (assembly GCA_024140155.1). Taxonomy (NCBI): domain Eukaryota; kingdom Fungi; phylum Mucoromycota; class Mucoromycetes; order Mucorales; family Backusellaceae; genus Backusella; species Backusella parvicylindrica. The sequence continues at coordinate 5,073 of VCJB01002247.1, read as the reverse complement.
TCTTCTTGTGAGGAATCTATCACGTAACCTATCTACTTGAAACTGTAGCAAATAAACACATATTGATGCGGCTTCATTTACATAAGACTATCGAGTATACCCAATTTTTACTTCAATAGAGTCTAGTATGTGGAAGCACAAAAATGGATCAAAGTAGCGTTTCTAATTTTCAAAGTCATGCGTAAATTGTCATTACAGCATTTTGGATTGATTGATACTGTCCTGAAGGATAATTTAGAAGCCTGTTGGTTGTTATTGTTCATTTTTGCGTAAAAGAAAGTAAATAAAGTGAAAGAAATGAAAATAAATAAATCCTGCTCCTCATAAATTAAAATAATGAACCAATAAACACGCCACCTTTACTGGATAAACTTTCATTATTAATCTATAATCACTCATTTTATTTTAATTAGTAACAAATACTATAAAAAGAATTAGAAAAAAAAAATTCATCTTGAAGCATAAACCAGTGTCAAAGTCTTGAACTGTCCTGTTTTCTGACACCAGTGAGCTTATATTGGGTGGATGACAATAATAGAAGTCAATACTAGTAATACCTTTACAGAATAGGAATGTGATGTGAAAATAGAAAATAGAAACTTACAGCATTTTTAGTTATGTCTGTTTAAAAAGCTTTTTGCAAGTATGCTTTATTTTGAATAATAATAACAAAGAAGTAAGAGCTGTATTATTCTATTAAATGAAATACTGATGTATTGGTTATTTACTACTACCACTACTATTTTTTTTGTTTTAAAAAACAAAAATGACTGGTTTTACCACCTCAATCCATTGTACCACATGCCATTCTGAAAAAAAAAAGAAACTTATCATTCATTTATAATCACTTGTATGCTCAAAAAGATGTAAATGCAGAATATATATCAATAAAAATGAAAGCAAAACGAAGATCAAGAAGACAACAACGGGCACTATTCATACTTCTCTCATTGATGATGAATATGCCATTCTTATATACAATACATAACCAAAGAAACAGATTCATTGCTTTTGGAATGGTATATTATTATGTTATTATTACTATTATTATTTGAAAAACATGAAGATAAATTTCATTTTTCTATCATCTGCTTATTCAAACCACAAGTATACCCAACAGGCTTTCCAGCGATGCATGCTTCACCTGGAGTTCTCAGTCTCTCATCTTGAAGCACTCATCTTTGACCAGCAAGAGCTTTCACACTAGTGTATAACCAGTTGTAATTCGTCATCGCTTCCAGCATCATAATGGCCATACGGAAGTTTACTCTTGACAGGGTATCACTCCACTCGGAATTGTTATATTTTAACGAGCATATAAATAATATATATAATTTTCTAAAGCAAATATCTCGTTATGATTTGCGTATTTCATAATATCTTTATTATTGTTATTTATGAAATTGATATATTGTGCCAAAGCGTCTTTATGCCTTGATATTTCTGTAAGAAAGAGCATTTTGAAAATACATAGATGCTTTATCATTATCTATAATTGTTCCTTGTCCTTTTCCGTACATAACACCAAGATAATAGCAAGATTCACCGTATATAAATGATTCAGATTCTATAGAGTACTTCTTTTGTGTATTTGAAATGTTTCCATGTGTGCCATTTTGTTCAATTTGAACGCATATATAATTGTATGTATTATCTGCTTCTTTCTCAATTGCTTTATGAAACCAATTGAATGATGTAGCATAGCATCTGTTCACCCCTTTTCCGTAGTAGTATAGTAAAGCTATATTATAGTAAGCACCCTTATTATCTTCGTTTGCAGATTGCTGGTAATATTCGAATGCTTTATGGTAACTTTGTTCAACACCATCACCGTATTCATAAAGTAAGCCTATACCTCTAAGAGCAAAATTTCTTAGGCGACCAGAAGAAATTTTTTGGTAATATTCCATTGCTTTTGTGAAATCTTGGTGTTCAACACTAGCAGAATGATAGACACCAGCTAACATTTCCAATTTATAGTCAGGCTTGCTTGGTGATGATTCCATTACTTGTATTCCTCTATTTTCATCTTTATCAACACCATAGCCACCAGCATAGCAGTATCCTATCCAAAACTGAGCATCACAATGACCTAGCTCAGCTGCACTTTGGTAAAGTTGAAATGCCTTTTGGTAGTCACTTTCAATACCTAAGCCATAGAAATATGAAAGACCCAAATAAAAGAATGAAGCGGTGTGGTTTTGCAGTATTGCTTTTTCATATAATTGGTTTCCTGCAACATGATTTTTTTCAACACCATATCCTCGATGATACATAAAAGCCAAACGAAACTGAGCAGAACTAAAACCTTTATCAGCTGCAACTTTATAATATCTGACTGCTTTTTCATAATCTTTCTCGACGTCTTCACCATAAAAGTATCCCTTTCCCAAATTGTAGCAAGCATAAATTTGATGTTGATCTGCGGCTTTTTTATACCAGTGAATGGCCATTGCATTATCTGAATTGACCGATGTACCTTGATCATACATGAGTCCCAATTCGAATTGAGCATCGCGAAAGCCATATTCCGCTGCAATTTTAATATAGTTAAATGCTTCGTTGTGATTTTTATCCGCACTTTGATCATGAGCGTAGGTAATACCCAACCAAAACACTGCCTCCATGTTGTTTTGCTGCGCAGATTTTTTAAACCATTCAATGGATAGAAGTGGAGCAATATCGACAACAAAACCTTGATCATACATATATCCCAAATAAAGTTGAGCATAACTATCTCCTTGTTCAGCTGCAGCTTTAGCATGAATTAAAAACTCTTTATAGTTTGTATCTTCAAAGTAAAGGCTGCGAATACGAGACTCTGCTTTGGCATAGTGTTGTATGGCAGATCGAGTAAACCAACCATAAGCAGCATAATCGTCCTTTTCAACTCCTTTTCCAGAAGCATAAAGTTCACCCAGCATAAATTGTGCTTTGCTGTTACTTTTTTCTGCAGAGAGTTTGAGCCAACGAAATGCCTT
>VCJB01002237.1:13648-27807 GCA_024140155.1 Backusella parvicylindrica | reverse complement strand
GGGTTTTTTTTTTTTAAAAAAAAAAAAAAAAAATGACACTAACATTGACACATTGAAAGCTTAAATGGTATATTCATAATTTGAAACTTAAATGTTCAAAATGTCTAAAAATGTCTAAAACGATCGAGAAAAAACACACACACATACACTTTACACATAAATGTTTATGAATACACAAAGATTAAACGTAAAAGTTGCCATAAATAGTAGTTATAATTTGAACATTGGCAAGTTTTGATAAGAACCTTTTCTGCACGATTCTATTCCGATCATTCTGTATACTAAAGTTAGTCAGAAAATATGGTGGGTGCAATACAACTTAGCGAAGCGTAATACAGCACCGTATCTAAATAATCGATACATAGGTATTACTAACTTTGTAGTCAAAACAAAAAAGAAGAAAACATTTTTCTTTCTGAACGCCACTTTGAGTACTTCTTTATTGGTAATAACTTAATCAATATTAAAGTATTATTGCCATCTAATATAAACTATCAGTATAAATATATCTATAATGTATTCTTCAATCAAATACTCTATATTTCTTCACGAAACCAAAGATAATGTATGTTCAGTCTCCAACGTTTTTTTTTACTACTTTTCTTCACTTTAGGTGGCTTAACGTAGAAAAGCTGCATTTTTTTAATATATTATTTAGCTTCTTTTACTTATTACAGCTACACCATATTATTATATTTATACATTAAAGAAAATGAGTGATACTTTATTATACTTTAATCTCATTTTTAAATGAATGTATTTATATATGCTATCTATTTTATTTGACTATTACTTTACACTTACGTGAATTAGGGGCTATTGTTCGGAAACAGTAATAATACAAGTTAGTCAGTTAATGCTATTATTAATAGGAGTGAGAGCCCTTCTCTTAATAGCTTCTTAACAAATAGGTATTATATGGTCAATAGAAACAATTGGTACATTTATATAGTTTATATGCTGTTTAGGCACATGGTGGAAAATTAGAGTTAGTTTTCACTGAATTAAAAGAGTAGTAAAAAAAACATAATAAGAAGCTGATTAGATAATTTCATAGATAGCGGAACTTATGTCGTATTTAACCACAAGCATGCCATTTTTATCCGGTCCTTGTTTTTTGTTAGTCGCTTTCTTCCTACTTCTTGAAACAGTACTATTACAAGTGTTTCTTCCACCAGAGCGCTCATCCTCAGCATTATTAGCAGGCTCCATCGTCGAAACAGTATTGCTTATGTAGCTGCTTCAGTGGTCCAGTAGCAACGTCATTTTGCTATGGCAACATTTCCAAATTGTTGCTGATCTTACTTTTCTAAGCTCAGGACGTGTATCAAAGCAGTGATTATTTTCATAAACCTTATTTCTTAAGTGATTAAATACAGCTTTGCATTAAGAGTATCTAAAAAATTAAAACTTTTTACTATATAGTTTCATATCTTATCAGCTTGGACTATTCGATTTTATACTCAAAGAACTTATCTCTTTTATTTTTATTTTTATTTTTAATTTTGGTTTCAATATCATGCCATCTATGGTTTCCAATCAAATTCTCTATCCATCGATATTAATGTCTTTTTCTTACAATAATCTTAAGGACCACTAGTAACCTAGGTACGGGTGTTTTAAATAAGTTTGAATGGTTCTTTATTTTTGAGAAAGATACTGATTTTTTATGGCGATCCATGGTTTGTAGTGGTTCGTTTGATTATTGAGAAGGCAACAATGGTGATTTTTTAAAAATATAGAAGATGTGTGTCGTTCCTACCCATCTGAACTATATATATGTGTTTACTCAACGTAAATAAATGATTTTATATATATCATTTGCATCCCAAAGCTCTGAACATGTAACTTATATTCATATGTGTCGCTTGCACCCGCCTGCAATCCACATATAACTATTTTATATGTGTCATTCATATTCCAATTCTCTACATATATTGCACTACATATTCAACTTTGATTATATGCAGCAAGTATTAACTATGATAGTGTACGATATTGATTTTACTGAATAAGGCATATTTATTTGATATAATTATTGTTTAAATACCGGTTGTAATGAACAATACACATCTCCTGACTTTTTAAAAACTCTCCTTTGCTATTTTCTCAACAATATTAAAGACAACTACAAAACCATGGATCGCCATAAAAAATGAATAACTTTCGTAGAAATAAAGGACCACGTCATTTTTTTTTAAAGAAGGACCACTACAAAACTACTTAAAATACTGGTACCCAGGTTACTAATGATTCCTAATGTAGTGGTCGTTAAAACTATTGTTTTTAATATATAATGCTATATATTCATATACTTGATATATGTATGTATACAACTTTCTTTACACGTAACCCTACATTAATACTAATGTCAAAGAGCACATTATATGGTCTATTCAAAGCAAAGTTGAATGGAACAAACATCAACAAAGTTAAAAACAACAACAAAGGGATAATTAATGCTTCATTTATGTTCTCATATTCGATCCAGAGAAGAAATCCTCTATAATGCTCATTGTTATCACTGTCCTCTCTGTTGGTTGAGATTATTCAGCTGTTGTGGCTGGAATTTTAAACGGAGCGCATTATCTGTCAATCCTTCACCTAAACAAAAAAAAAATCCCGCAGTTGAAAATGTTTTTCTTCTTTGTTTAAACAATAAAACAATGTCAGGCTCCAGTTCTAGTGCAGAAAAAGGTATATTAGAAAAGTAACAAGTATTTATGTTAGAATAAAAAATTCAGAATTTATATAAAAAAAGTGCAATGTCCCATTTGTCAGCAATGGGTTCTTCCAAGTACCATCAATGCTCACATTGATTCAAACTGTCTCGAAACTTCAGAGCCTCCTAAACAACAACAGCAGCAGCAAGAAGTGGAAGAACCAACTCGCGTCGCTTCATTGTTTTTACCAAAGCAGACAAAGAAACCGGCTCAACCAGAGTCAAAACCTACAACAGAGACACGAGCGAGAAATCCATTTTCATCACTGCAAGACCCAAAACCTATCAAAAATCCATTTTCACAAGACATAAAGCCTAGTATTAAAAGACAGGCAGAACAACCTGTGGCCCCACCTGTAAAACGAAGTAAGAATGATGTCATACTAGAGTCAATGCCACTTGCAGCAAAAGGTAATAAAATAAAATAAAAATAAAAAGCACATATATACACAAAAAAAAAACGAATGATGTATTATTTTTTTTAGTTCGACCAAAGAGTTTAGAAGATTTCGTTGGACAAGACGAAATATTAGGAGAAAAAGGTATATTAAGGAAATTGATTGATAACGATCGCATACCCTCCATGATACTTTGGGGACCGCCCGGTTGTGGCAAAACCACCACAGCTCGTATCATATCCAAGGCAACCAAATCACGATTTGTTGAATTAAGTGCAACAAGTCATGGTGCCGCTGATGTGAAAAAGGCGTTTGAGGAAGCAAAGGGTCATTTGTCTTTAACCGGTCAAAAGACCATTGTTTTTATTGATGAGATTCATCGATTTACAAAGGCGCAACAGGATTTGTTTTTACCCTTTGTTGAGCAAGGTACAATCCATTTGATAGGTGCCACCACAGAAAATCCAAGGTATTTCTTTTTTTGTTGTAGTTTCTAGGCTGATAACAAAGTTTTTTAATGGGGGGTTTAGTTTCAAGGTCAATTCTGCATTATTATCACGATGCCGAGTGTTTGTATTAAATCGACTTGAAGAAGTACATTTGGAAAAGATTCTGAGTCGAGCATTACAAACCTGGAGAGGACCTGATATTAAAATAGGCGATCCTGGTGAAAAAGAGGCATTGAAACAGTTGGCTGTGTTTAGTGATGGAGATGGTAAGCAAGGTTTTTGATACCTTTAAATATCATAAAAATTAACATATAAAATGAATGCTTCCGAAAAAACAGCAAGAAATGGTTTGAATACGTTGGAAATTGCATTGGATTTGTTACAAGATAAAGACAAACCTTTAAGAGTGGAGACGATTAAAGGTAATATATATATATATATGAGTGCTATTTAATTGTTTCATTTATAATCTATTTTGAACAGGTGCTTTTCAAAAATCGCATTTATTATATGATCGCAATGGTGAGGAGCATTATAACATTATCAGTGCATTGCATAAGAGTATACGTGGCAGGTATAGTTTGAATCTGGTAAAAATAAAGACGAGTGCATATAAACAAATATATATATTGATAGTGATGCAGATGGTGCATTATATTGGCTTGGGAGAATGTTGGAAGCAGGAGAAGATCCTTTATATGTCGCTCGTAGACTTGTGCGATGTGCAAGTGAAGACATTGGCTTAGCAGACAATACTGCATTACCTTTGGTAAAAGTGCTATAAACATATAAATGTTATGGAGGCTGATTTTATCTATTTAGGCAATGTCAGCCTACAATGCTTGCGAAAAGCTTGGTATGCCTGAATGTGATACGGTTCTTGCCCACTTGGTCGTTTATCTTGCGGAAACAAAGAAAAGCATACGCTCCTACAAGGCTTACAATCAAGTAAAACAAACGATCCAAACAGAACCTGCATATCCTGTGCCAATGCATATTAGAAATGCGCCTACTGGATTAATGAAGGTAAAGACACTTGTTTAAATTTGTTTATTGATTTTGGTTTTTAAATACATTTAATAATAGAATTTGGGTTACGGTAAAGGTTATAAATACAATCCAGATTATGATGAGCCAGTAAATCAAACCTATCTTCCTGACCAGTTGAAAGACAGAAAGTTTTTAGAACCAAAAAGAGACTAAACTTCTTCCAAGCCGATCTGCTTTATTTCTTCAATTCGATCGCGCAATGTTTGTAAAGCTGCAGTCCACACTTCTAATCCTTTTTGCTCGCCAATAATAGAAGTCCTAAAGGGCATTGTTTTATTTGCAGAAGACGTTATACTCGCTGTTTCTGCTAAATAGTGTGTATGGCTTCTTAGTGCAAATTGTATATCCTAAACAATTTATGTGTTTAAATAAAATAATAATAATATTCAAGTCTTTTTTTTTTTGTTTTTTTTACATTGACAAGAGACAAATAACGAGATGCTAAAGAACGAAACTCAATGGTATGGCTGCGTACGAATTCGTCAGCATTTTCACCACTAGGTGCGTCTTCTGACAATACACTTAGCGCTTCACCAGCTGTTTCAATCAATAAGACTAGTTTCTACAAGAGTAAGTTCAGTCAAGTACACATATATTTGCCGTCGTGTAAAAAGTATATTACTTTCTCCACTTGGTGAAGATCCTGTATGCGAAGAGTGCTTTCAGCAAGACGACCTGTTGGATCAATGAATTGGTCTTTTTGTTGTGCCATTTATGTTATAATATGTATACGAATTAAAATGTGATTTAAAAATTGCCACTTTATCTATATAATATAGCAAAGTACAAGTCACGCAAAAAAGACCCACCTTTTCAATTCAGCCAAGTTTTGTAGATTTCGGTTTTTCCCTTTTTCCTTCTTGCTCGCCTCTCTCTCTCTCTCTCTCTCTCTTCCTCTCTTTTCTTCTTCTTCTTTTTTTTTTTTACTTTATATATAAAACGGCTCTTTATTGTTATATTACTGCTATCACTTGTAAACAGCCTTCTTCTTCATATTAATATTATTATTGAAGAAAAGAAACGTTTTCTCCTTTTTTTTTTTTGTTCTTCATCCCGGTGATTAGAAATATACAGTAGTTTAACGCATGGCGGGACCTAGCAATGAGCTTGATACAAAACACAAAGAAGACAGCTTCGCGTGCCAAGTACAGCAGTTTGACTTTTGCGGGGAGTCAATCGATACGTCACTAAGGTAATTTAAAGAGAACAAATTCAACGGAGAATAATTAAAATGGATAACTAGAAAATTGTTGGCCAAAGTGCTTCTACCAAAGGAGGCACAACAAATTGATCGTGCTATGGAAGACTTTGCGAAACGTTACTTTGAGTGTAACAAAGGTCTTGTAGATAATTCAGGTGAGCTAATAAATAATAAAGACAGAGAGACAAAAAAGAACAAAATGCTCATGTGATATCTCTCCATTGTATATATACACAAAGACATGGTTTACGCTGTTGCATTTTCAATATTATTACTTCATACGGATGCTCATAACAAGAATGTGCGACAAAAGATGAACAAAGACACTTTTATAATGCGGACAAAGATAATTGAAGGAGGGGAGAATGTTCCAGCAGAAATATTAGATGTAAGTGGTATGACAAAAAGGAAAATAATAATTACCAAAGGAATATATATATTCAACGCATTTTGTTGGTCTTTTTTAGATTATGTATGACAATATTGTTATGTCTGAGTTTACTTATGCAGATGGTCATAAAGAGTCTACAGGGAGAACTGAAAGATCCAATTCTTGGTTCTCAAAATTGAAAAGCGAACCCAATCAAACCGCTCAATCAGTAAGTCAGCTGACATATAATATACCAGAATGTTGCGGTTGATTTGTTCTTTCTTATTTTTTTTTTAGGCCTCGCTCAATGCTGACCTTGGATCTAAACTAGAGCAATTGATGCCAGCCGAAAATACCTTTAGTTATAAACGGACTTTGAAACCAATACATATTATGGATATCCATCTCTCTTTATTGAGGGCTAAGTCACTTTGTCTTGCAGGAGTACGGTCCCGGCATGGAAGCGACACAAGCAACAACACTTATACAGTACGAGTCACGAAAGCCGGTATTCTTGACAGAAAATACGACTTGATTCAGGGTGGGAGAAAGGCCACAGCACGTGGTTGGAGACCATTTGGGGTCATTCTGAGTGGTAGCCAAATCATCTTTTTTGCGGATCTATCAGCTTATCAAAATTGGCTTCATGAGGAGGAGCATGCTGCTGAAATGACCCCTCGAAGAAACAATAGTTTTCCAGTCTTCTCCTCTATTGCAGACTCACCTTCTCATGTAAGCAACGATGCTACCGTCACGTCACTTTCGTCTCTTTATTCAAACGGTTCAAACGCTTCTAATCCATCATCGAATTTCCAAATTGCCAGTCCTATACCCACACATACCAGTTCATCTTTACGACCTGTGCAGATCATTTCTCTCTCCTATGCTATCTGCATATGCGATGAAGACTATAAAAAATACCCCCACGTCTTTCGATTGATTACAGGAGACGGTCAGCAATTTTTACTGCGAGCAGATAACGATGAGGATATGGAAGACTGGATGATGAAGATCAATTATGCTTCTACACTAAAAACAACAGGCGTTAAATTAAGACTTTCCAAGCGTCCGACAGAGTCAACCCGTTCAATTGAAATCAATGACTCAAAATATAGCATCGAGCATCGTTCTCGAGAAGAGAAGGCAAGGAAAAAGGTACAAGAGCTATCGGATCGTATTGACGAACAAGTAAAACTTTTGGACCGAGAACTTCAATTGCGTAGTAATCTTATGGTATTTGCTCCCTTTCAAAAATCAACAAAGGAACGTATTTTAGCATTTGCAGAAAATGTCGGAAAGCGAATCAAAACAAAACGTATCGAGCTGCAGAGATTAGAATGTTATCGCGAATATCTTGAAAGTGAATTGACTTGGTGGACATCACAGCATCCTTCTTCCACTCGTAAAATGTCATTGCCTCTTCCTTCTCATCTTTATTCTTTAGCGACACCAAACAAAAAAGAAACGAATAAAAGACTTTCCAATCTGGTGCTAACCCGACCTGAAGAAGTTGCATCCACTTCCGATAGTTCCACTCCTTCGCAAAATGAAAAATTATTAGAAGATGCTTCTTCAGCTATTAGTAAAAATGATTCAACAATAGAGGAAAATGATAACAGCAGCAAAAATAATAAAAATCATAACGACAATAATAATAATAAAAAGGAGGAAATCCCTAAAGTAACAAGTAGTCATAGTAGCAGTAGTCTCGGTAGCACAGAGAGTAGTCTCCATGATCTTACACCTCAATCACCCTCTTTCCACAAACCGTATTTAGATCGAGTACCTCTTCTCCAGACAGAGGATGAACATGAAGGCACAAAAACAGAGGTACAAAAAGCAGCAGAATTAGACTATGTACATCGCCGCAGAAGTCAAAGCAACCCCATCTTTCCCAACCAGCCCTTCCGACCTGTGGACAAGAAACTGTTACTAGAACCTTCGAAAAAGTCGATGAACCGTGTAAGAAGTAGCTCGGAAGCATCGTCCATCAAAGACGATGATGATATGAGCGTAGTTATTGTAAATGATAATGATGATAATACAGAATCTTGGTCTATTCAAGAAGTAGCAAATTAAACAAGAAAAATAAAAATATATATGACAAAATATCCAAATGCTGGGTTTCAACATGATTTGTTTGAAAAAAAAAGTAAAAAAAAAAAAAGGTTTTTTATAATAAATCTCCTCCTTCTTCTTTCTTTAATACCTCCCTTTTTTGTTATAGACTCTACAATGTATTGTATGCGTTATTTTGTTCCATTACTTTTATTACCATTTCCGGATGCACCGCCAATATTTGTCATATTATTTCTCATTTCATTCTTTCTTCATCAAAAACCATGGTAATATATTATTATAAAAATCATACACACGTTTCTCTATTTTAGATGATCAAAAAGAGTTTGCTAAAGCAAAAAAATTTAACTTTTTTTAGCATTTATTGTACTTTACTGCTCATCGCTTTATTTTCATCGACATGTTATTGGGGTCAAGGAAGATGCTGGGTAGATTTACAACAAGACAATTTATTTGATGTTCGACAAGACAGTAATGCCACCTTTGGGCAAGGAGATGGTTGGTGGAATTGGAAGATTACGCTACCCATTGGACAATCATAAATACCCCCCCGTTCTCTCTCTTCATGTAAAACCTCCCTCTCTTCTCCATAAAAAGTGAAAATAATGTAAAGAAAGTAAATAACAATAATATATCAAACATGTGAAAAATCATTTCTATTGGGTGAATGTAACAAGAGATTAGATGCTTGTTGATTTTTAAAGGGATATATAGAAAAAAATGGGGTTGGTTAAAATACACTTAAAAATGTTTAAAGAGGGATTCTGTAATACAGTGCGTCCACCGTCAATTGAACACACTTTTGAAAACGTTGGTCAGATTTTTGAGTATCAAATAATCTGCCAATTGGGCTTAAAATTATTGACCAAATGATACTCTAAAGAGTGACCAAGATTTTTCAAAAATCTGACCAACGTTTTCAAAAAAGCGTTCAATTGACAGTGGACGCACTGTAAAAACTATCGTGTTATAGAATGGAAAGAAACTTGTCTATTTTATTATGCATTATTTCCTGTGTGAATATTTTACATTTTCTATTATCCAAACAGAGTAATTATATCTTAAAAGTCAATTGAATGATCATTCAAGTGAATGTTTCAATATAAAGTCCTCATGATACTCTCAAATATACATTCAAGACAATATAAAGCCATCTAGCAAGATACACATGTATATATATAGTCAAAGAAAAAGACTCAGCAACATTGGAGAAAAAAAAAACAAGGCCACCCTAATGAGCAAATTAATACGCATAAAGCATTTAGAAAAGGCTATCCTTTTCACTTCTATGTTTTGTTTACTATGCTTTTACTTGAACCAAACAGTATAAGAATCATTATATATATGTATATTGAATAAGAGTAGTCAAATGCAACATATCACTATAATTAACTTTTTTGCTTGTGTTTAATTAGATGATTCATGTGATACATTTGCTTCTAGCCTTTGCATTATGGACCATTGTTGTAAAAGTATATTTACCAGCTATATCTCATATATTTGAAATCATAGTAAAACTAGTTTAAACTCTTTCTTTTAATCTCTCTTTCTTTAATATTGAAAGTAGTAGACTATCTACAGTAAACTTTCGGTAAAAGTGTATATCACAGATATTTTTAATCCATTTGATTGATTACGTAGTATCTTTTATTTTCCATGTAAAAGACATCAAGATATTTATTTATCTGCTCGATATTCCATACAGTTGACAAATATATCAAAGTTGTTCTAAAGATTGAATTGTTTTATTTGCTTTCTATTTTATTTTATTTTACCAAAATATAAAAAGAAGCTATTGTAAAATATATATGCAAAGGCAAAACTAAGTAGAATTTAGTTAAAACATAGAAATTTTTTTTAAAAAAAAAAGAATGAATTGAATAAAAAAATACTTTTGTTATGGCATCTTCCCCCAAAAAATACTCACTAATGAAAGAACCTGTAGAATTTGAGAGAAAAAGTAGTTGATGGTGATGATGATAAGAACTATATTTTTTTTAATGCAAAAGAGACCTTACCGTAAATCGTAAAAGAGGTATGCAAGTAAATTTCCTAAAGTGGTAATTGAGTGATATTCTCAGTGTGGGGTTCTAACAATAGGTTTGATTTTCACACTATTTCTGCGTAAATGAACAAGAAAAAAATATTAGGGAACGCAAACTTAGTTAGAAAGACCTAAATATGGATCGGATATCAAATTGACACGGGTTTGGTGTAACGCATTGTCATACAATAACATATTAGAACGCCCCAAAGCCTTTTTGATATGAAAAGATCTAATATATTTCTTTTTCCCTCTTTCTATTCTATTGTGTTCTATTCTCTTTTTTGTTTTTTTTTCTCTCTTTTTTTGTGTTTTCGTATAGTCATATATACTCATAATAATAACAATAACAATAACAATAGCTACAGTAACAACAACAACAACACTAAAAAGCATAGCATAGCAATAGCAATAGCAACAACAACAAAAATAAAAATATGAATCGCATTAGAACAGCTTTACGAAAGATGCCTCCTTCGGCTGTCATCAAGATTCTTCGAAAAGTATTTTCATTACCTGCACCAGCAGCAAGATTAATATTAAATGATATCACAAGAGCTCGGAAAGAGCATAAACCTTGGATCCATAAGGTACCTAGAAACGATGATTGGTCAGGCTGTTGGATAGGTGAAAATGTGAATACACTTGATGCGGATGGTTTAGCACAGCGTATCAATGAAGCAGACATTGTGTTCTTTTATGTTCATGGTAAAAAAAAAATTCCTCATTGTTCTTTTTTTTTTCTGTAAAAAAACTTGTTAAGTTAATTGCGTTTCTATTAAAAATAGGCGGTGGTTTCCGTATAGGCACATGTACCATGTATATGGACACAAATATTGCATGGATAAAAATATTGAAAGAGAAATACAATTTAAAATGTATGATTATGGCTATTGAATACAGGTAAAAAAAATATAATTATTATCGTGTAACAAAATTACTAAAAAAAAATTGTGATCCCAAAACAATAATAGACTTGCTCCTGAGCATCGTTATCCCAGTCCAGTAGAAGACGTAGTTCGAGCCTATGAGCATTTGATTCAAAAATTGCAAGTGCCGAGTGAAAAAGTCATTGCCATTGGTGACTCTGCAGGTGCAGCATTAATATTGGAGATGCTTTTTATCACACACGACCCTAGTATGTTTGAAATTGTTACAGATGACCATGGTGAAAATGGTGGTGGAAACGACCCAATTCTATCAGAGTTACCTAGACCAGCAGGCACAGTGCTAGTGTCACCAATAGTGACTGACCAGACCACATCAGCATCCTGGCAGACAAATGTAAAATACGATTATATATCCCAATACACAGCTAAAGTGATCAAGCGTGACTATTTTGAGCCCATTTCGTCCAAATCCAAGGAGGACGGGGAAGAAGTCAACCAAATTCTTGGCATTGCAAAATTACAAACCGGCTTTACTTCTTTTATGCCTCCACAAGTGCTCATGTATGTAGGTAACTTGGAAGTGTTACGCGATGATGCCCTTGATTTAGCTTGTAAAGCAGAGGCGGATGGTGTGCTTTGGAAAACCATCGCTGAAGACTGTGTGCACGATTGGTTTTGTGTCAGAGAAGTTGTCAAGGACAAGAGTATCTTGGCACGTGCAGATCAAACATTTGCTGATTTCTGCTTCAATTCGATAAGAGGTTATTTTACAAACTCCATGCTGAATTTGAGAGAGAACGTCGGTCTCGAAGTGGTGCATGAAGAGGATGAAGAAGAAGACGAAGAAGAGGAGGAGGATGATGGCGACTTTGATAGCCAAGAAGATCAAACAACACCTTCCAGCTCCGCCCTTTTCGGTTCATTCGATAGTTTGAGACTGTCAAAAGTTCAATTAAGTAAAAAAGATACCTCATCCATGGTATTTGTGTAGTTAGCATTTTATAATAAAACAATTTAATCAAAATAAGCTTGAAATTATGATTTTGTTTGGTCGAGGCAATGATAATAGACGTGTGACCCTTAATTTTGTTTTTTATTTTGTTTATATATCATTATTTTTTATTTTTGCTTCCTTTTTTTTTAATTTATCTCTTCCTCTTTTTTCTTTCTTCTTTTATCCTTTTTTTTTTGCATTGTTTGCATTTCTGTAAAATTTGTACATCATCAATATATATATTTATCTTTTATAGAATATTTTATATCGATGATAACTCTAAACAAAACAAAAGGATACCAAGATGATGAACACAGCTGTGAATTAATGGATGGATTCGCTATCCTAGTCCAACTAAGCCTTGCCTTTACAGCTTTATTGACACTGATATATAAACGATGGAAGGAAAAACCACAACGACCTATACAAATATGGTAAATGACATCATGATTGGAAATAATGATGCTCTAGATATACTCATGATGCTAATATATTAGGGCTCTGGATGTGAGCAAACAATTCATAGGTGCAGCGTTGATTCACTTCACCAATATTGTTATTAGCTCCGTGGCGGGAAAGCCTGGTCGTAGTCCAACATCCAATCAATGTGTATGGTATTTTTTAAATGTTGCCGCAGATACCACAGTCGGTGTAGTGATGCTGTGGGCTTTCCTTCAGTTGCTACTGTCTGCACTTGAAAAGTGTGGAATCGATTACATCACCACCGGTGAGTATGGTCCCCCTCCATTCATTCGACGTTTAAAGCCTTGGATACGACAGCTCATGGTGTTTCTATTTGCCGAAGTTTTAACAAAACTGTGCCTTTATGTCGTTATGATAAATGTCCCATGGCTCTTTGTACTGGGCAATTTATGCATCGGGTGGACAAAGGATGATAAGCGTTATCAAGTTGTATTTGTTATGTTGATGTAAGTGTTGATTTTTTTTAGAAAGAAAGAGCTTTTATATTAATCATCTATTCTGCCATACAAAAGATTCCCACTGGTAATGAACGCTATTCAATTTTGGCTGACTGATACGTTTCTTAAGGTCAAACCCAAATCAAGCGGGCAGAAAGCTGAGAAAGAATCCCAATCAAAATCCTACATTTCTCCTTTGTTAGTTGTCTTGGTAGAGCAGAATGAAAGAACACCATTAATCTTTTATCCTCACAAAAACAACTATCACTCCAAAAGTGTCAGTTCTGTATAGTGTAAAAAAAAAAGCAAATATATACATATATTTATATATATACTCATTTTGTTGTATAATTAAAACTTTATAAACCCATTTTATTTTATTTTTGCTATCTGAATATATCCACACTCAAAATAATAATGAAATCTCTTTGACCAGATATAAAATCTTTTGCATTTGCTCTCCTTGATGGTAGCCTTTTATAGTTTTAGTTTCAAGATCATAAGTTCACGATAATTAAATGGGAAAAAAAATGAGAAAAGTGAGCTGATTCATCTTATATCTTGTTTGCTTATCTTTATTGACACGCTCTTTTTTTATTTATTTTATTATTACTATTAAAAAAATCACTTTTATCGCGCTGTAAAGTGGCACTTTGCTCGTATCAATCCTGGCTTGGTTCGCTTACAAATTGACTATCCACTTAAAAATAAAGGATACGTGTCGCATATAATCAGATACGGCAATAAATTTATACTTTTACCAAAATAAAGCATATTTAAACATTGTAATTAACAAGGTGTATAAAAAGAATATAAAAAGAATGGTACCCATATTACTCTAATAATAATAATAATAATAATCTTGCCACAAATAAATAAATAAACTAAAACAAAAGAAAGAGTTTTTATTTTGTTTGTTTATGGGCCTGGGTGTGACCAAAACGCTATTAACAAATGTTTCCCCTATATTTTTTTTGGTAGTCAGCTTTAAGCGCGTGCAGATTCAATATGTTACTATTTTTGTAAAATGGAAAAGTAATTA
>VCJB01002212.1:0-14661 GCA_024140155.1 Backusella parvicylindrica | reverse complement strand
AAAAAAAAAAAAAAAAGTGAGAATTGGTACTTATATATATATAATCTAGTTTTGTTAATACAACAACTCAAATGAACTCCATCTACGATCCACCAGTGATTTCAGCCACACTTGGACGTCGTTTATTCCAAGCAACAACAGGCTATATCACCTATCGTACCGGACAATGGTCTCTCTTTAGTTGGGGAGGTGATGTATCACGTAAAATGGATCGTTCATCTGTTGCCCTTGGTTTAGCAGGTGCAACAAAGAAGGGTAATAATTTCAGTTGTGAATTACAGGTATGAAATAATATAAATACCGGGAAAAAAAGTTTTATTAATTGCTGGTGGATATATGATAGACTGGTATCACTGCTTCTCATTTAGCAGGTGAATATGGTTATAAATTACCAAATCAAGCACGTTTACGTATTTCTGGTACGCTTTCAAGCGGTGGAGGTATTATGGGAAGTATTGGTAGTGAACATAAGATTAGTCAATATATCCGTGTTGGCATGTCATTAGAGTGTGGCGTACCTATGGGTATTGTGGTTAAATTCAGGTATTTTTTCTTTAATAAATAAATCAATAAAAAAACAAAGTGAATTAACCCTGTTTATATATCTCACTCTAGGGCAACCCGTTTAGGACAAAAAGTAGTTTTACCTATTATTCTAGCAAGTGATTTTGATTTGAGATTGGCCTTCTTTGGCGCCTTTGTACCTGCCAGTGTGGCCATTGCCTTAGAACACTTCTTTTTAAAACCCAGAAGAAAGAGATTAATCAAAGAGTAAGGGGAGGATTGTTATATATCGACATTTAGACCCTTGAATTTAATCATTATATTTTCTTTTTAATAACAATAGAAAGATTGAACAATTAAGAGAAGAACATGGAGACTATTTGGCTACGCGTAAACAAGAAGCATTGGATGCACAACAATTAATGGCTGATATTGCAGAGCGTAAACGTAAACAAGAAGAGAAGAAGGCAGATGGTAAATATATATATTACAAGAGCAATAACCTTTATCCCTTTTTCATAATAATGAAATTAAAAGGGGGAGGGGAAAATTAAAAAATAAAAGGAGGATGACGATATTAATCATATTTTAATTATAAAAATCAAAAATCAATAAATATAGGACTTGTCATTGTCAAGGCATGGTATGGTCAGTTGGACGATCTAGAGTCCGAAAGTGTGATTGATGTAACTACCGTTATCCAAACATTGGTCAATGACTCAAGATTGACCATCCCCGGCGGACATTCAAAGGTAAATTTCCTTTTGTGGTAACCGCATAATAATTATTTTTCATATTAATATAAAATTGTGTAATTATAGACAAGCATTCTCGGGTTTTATGATCCATGCTTAGGAGAACGTAAGCAGCTTCGTGTTCAATATAGATTTAGACATCGCCTTCATCAAGTAACAGTAGAAGACACAGCTCCTCTTATTGGCCCTGTTCAAGGTAAGTCTTGTTTATTATATTAGTAAAATGTTTTTTGTTTTGTTTTGTTTTTTACTCACAAGACCACAATCTCTCTTTTAGCACATCTTGTTTGAATGACCTAATTTGTAAAAAAACTATTATTATAAAAAAACAATAATAAAAATAAAATGTGTTACACTTGGTGGCAAGTAAGTTATTGTGTGTGTGTATTGTTCCAGGGGTTTTCACAAGAAGGACGACGCTTTTCCCTAAAAGATCAAAATAGTAACATTTTCACTTTTTATTCTTCTTCTCTTTTTATTTTTTTTTTAGTTTCTTTTTTATTTATTTATTTACTTTTTATTTATTTTTGATTTTTGTGATCTTTTTGTTATAATAATAATACTATCTAGATTGATCAAATATAATATAAAAGAATAAAAATAATGTCTAACCCCAATCTAAATAACCGCATGTCGAGTGGTTATAATAGAGGGTCGGACGCTAGATTAGCACAACAACGACCGTTACCTCCAGTTCGACCAATGCAACGACCCAATAATAGTAATAATAATAATAATATACCAATGAATAATTTAGGAAGACCGATGCAAAATCAACGATATTCGATGCAACGTCCACCTCCACCTCCACCACCAAATCATACAAATAATACTTTTTATCAATCAAATAATAACAATAATATGTACAATGGTAGACCTCCTCCTCCACAACACCACCAAAGACCTATGCCAAATAGGCAGTATCAGCAGAGACCTCCTCCACCTGCAAACATGATGTATCAATCAGGTCCTTATAGACGTGTTAGCATGAATCGATCCCGTTCACTTTCAAGACCAGAACGTCAAAGACCACGACAAGGCATGTTTCGTACGCCATCGCAGCAACGCCAAATGATGATGTTGAATGGAGGTAATCGACCATTACCACCCCCTCCACCTGGAGGTGGTGATGGTGTAAACCCACGTCCTATGCAGCAACCTATACCAAATCGATTACAACAGCAGTTGAATCAACATAAGCTTCAAAAACAAGCACATATTAACGCCGCACCCATCAAAAAGCCATTGCCCAAACCTGTTGAAGAAGAAGAGAAAATCAACGTTTTAACCAGTTGGTGGGCGTGGACAGCCTATCTGATGACATGCTGTATACCAAACTGGTTTTTGAAAGTGTGTCTAAGAAAAAAAAATCCAATGGTACAACAAGCATGGAGAGAAAAGGTATTTTAAGATAGATTTAATATAGCATCCTAGTTTATTAAAAAAAAAAAACTCTTAAGTTATCGTTGGTTTACATCATCTTCTTATTATGCTGTGTACTTGCATTTGTAACATATGGATTAAACAAAACACTTTGTCCCACTTCTGGTTCAAACACACCGTACTCGATTATGGTGAATGGAAAACGTGCCCCGGCCTATAATAGTAATGTACGTGTGTTTGGTCAATTTTACCCGATGGATGTGATGAAATCCTTCTTTGCACAACACAATATGAATTTTACAAGTGATTACGAGAATACCGATGTTAGCAGTATCTTTAATGGGGATTCAAGTAACGATTGTGCACCCTTTGACAGTCAGAGCAACTCATCGACGTTGCAGTCGTGTATGCTTCATGACCCTTATGGTGGCGGCTTGGCCGCCCCCAATAACACTTGTCTTTCCTTGAGACAGCTTCAATCGTTTTACAAGTCTAAAATGGGGATCTTGGGTTTTGCTTGGGAAGATATGGATATCAAGTCTACCTCAGGACATGGTCTTACGCTTGTTGGTGATTCTGGTAATCATTTATTTAAAAAAAAAAACTTTTTTTTATTGTTTACTTAATGTCCATATATAGTACTTAATTTAACATCCTATCTAAACGGTGGCGTTGCCCATTTTGGTCCCCAGGTCGACAATGCTATTCGTGCTAATCTCGCACGCGACCTCTCGTATGCGCTTCTTTACACACCTGCCGGTCGCCAAGCGCGTAAATGCATGGTGGCTCGATACAAGGTGGGTATCATGGAAACCGAAACAGGTGGCTGTATTGCCAATCAGATGATTATGACGCTCATTTTGGTTGTCATCATTGCCATGATCATCATTCGTTACAGTATGGCACTTATGTTTCAATGGGTTATTGCCGGTCGACTGGTCAAACCGGGCGGTCGTTCCAATTGGCTTGCATGGCGTTCCATTAAAGGTGGTAACAACGACCCTGCAAATCATATACCGGGTCCATACAATAATTATGGGAATGCGGCAGCCATGGGTCACTCCAATAGCTCCATTGGATCCTCCTCAAGTAGTCGAAATAATACACCACCTACCGAAGTACAGTCTGATATCATCAAGGCTCAACTTTACACCGTTATGCTTGTCACGTGTTATTCAGAAGGTGAAGAAGGATTAAGAATCACTATGGATAGTTTAGCACAAACGACGTATTCAAAGAAGCACAAGGTTTTTATTTTTTATTTTTATTGTTTTTTATTTATTATGCAAAATGGATTTTTATTTACTCGTTTTTATTTATAGATTTTCTTTGTTATTTGTGATGGATTGATTACGGGTGCTGGTGAATCACGATCTACACCTGATATTGTTGTAAACATGATGGATTTGGATCCTACAATGACGAATCCAAAACCAGCAACTTATTTGGCTATTGCTGATGGTGAAAGACAATTGAATAAAGCGAGAGTGGTAAAAGAATGATTAAGTGAATTAGATATGTACATATTTCTAAAATCATCACTTTTTTTTTTAATTAGTTTGCTGGTCATTATAAAGGTGTTCCTTGTATTACCATTGTTAAAGCAGGTACAGAAGAAGAAGTCAACACGGCCAAACCAGGAAATCGTGGTAAAAGAGATTCTCAGTTGATCTTGATGAGTTTCTTTCAACGTGTCTTATTTAACGATCGTTTATCTGAATTGGATTACGAGATGTTTTGGAAAATGACCTGGTTAATGAAAGGTGTCACACCCGATAAATTTGAAACTGTTCTAATGGTAATAAGATGAAATGAAAAAGAAAGAATGATGTATTAAAGTAACGATATATTTAGGTGGATGCTGATACAAAAGTGTTACCTGATGCTTTGACTTATATGGTGGCAGCAATGGCAAATGATATTACCATTATGGGACTTTGTGGAGAAACTCGCATTGCAAACAAAAGATCATCATGTAATAAAAAGTCTAATACATTTACCATAAATATCTCATCTTTTATATCTTTTTTTAGGGGTCACTGCTATCCAAGTTTTTGAATATTATATATCACATCATTATGCAAAAGCATTCGAATCACTCTTTGGTATTGTAACCTGTCTTCCTGGTTGCTTTAGTATGTATCGTATCAAAACACCCAAAAACGGTGCGTGGGTACCCATCCTTGCCAACCCTGACATCATTCTTGAATACAACCAAAACGTCGTCACCACCTTACACGAAAAGAACCTTTTACTTTTGGGTGAGGACCGTTTCCTCAGTACACTTATGCTTCGCACCTTTCCAAGACGCCAAATGATGTTTGTGCCCCAAGCCAAATGTAAGACGGTGGTGCCTGAAGATTTTAAGGTGTTGATATCACAACGCCGTCGTTGGATTAACTCCACCGTACATAACCTTATGGAATTGGTGCTTGTGTCTGATCTTTGTGGTATTGCCTGTTTGTCGATGCAGTTCTCGGTGTTTATTGATTTGATTGGTACTTTGGTCTTACCTGCAGCTATTGTGATGACTGTCTATCTTATTGTGGATACCGCCATCTCGACAAATCCACAGTGGCAGTCGCTGGCTCTTTTGATTGCCATCTTGGGTTTACCAGCTGTTTTGATTGCAATTACCACATTTAAATTTGTATACATCATGTGGATGGTCGGTAAGTGAAAAACATTTTATATATAGAGAAAAACACAAATATATACAAGAGACTCATTTTTTGTTTTGTTTTATAAGTGTATATCATTGCATTGCCTATTTGGAACTTAGTGCTTCCATTGTATTCATTCTGGCACTTTGATGATTTCAGTTGGGGAGCAACGCGTGTGGTTGCAGGAGAAAAGAAAAAAGACCGGGGCCATTTGGATGGAGAAGGTAAATTTGATCCTTCTCGACTGGTCATGAAGAAATGGGAAGATTGGGAGGCAGAACGCACAGGGCAGCGTTTCAATACCAACAACAGTAAAATGACATTAAAAACACCAGTCATGTTGATGGAAAATAGTACAAATGAATCAACGAAAGGTTCTTTGAATAATACAAGTAGTGGGTCGTTTGGTACCATGTTTAATGATAGGAAAATGTTTGGTGCTTCACCACCACAATAATAATAATAAAACAAACAAACAATAAAGTATTATATATTTTAACTTTCATAATCAACTGCAATCAAATCTGCAAAAGTAGGCTTGTATTTAGTAACGAAGTCCAAATGAGCTTGATGATTGGCATAGATAGGAAGGTCCTATATAGTTTTATATTAGTTTATTATTATTTTTAACATTCATACGTGATAGCTTACATCTTTCTTGTCCAATTCAACAACCCAACCCCATTCATAGCCTTGACTTCTATCGGTAAAGGTCTTACCGGCAGTACAAGCAGTGATTTGAGGAATCTCATCCTTTAAGGCAATCACGTCCTTGATGATCTGTTCCTTTTGTTCTTCGGTCACTTCAGGCTTGAATTTGACAATAACTATATGTACACTATATTAATATATAAATATATTAATATAGTTGATAATACTTTACCTACGTGGATTACCTTCATTTTTATGGTTTTTTTTTTATTGGAAAGAAAGAGGTGAATAATACCCAAATGGTTTAAGTAATTCAGTTCCCCAGAAAATGAGATGGATTTAACTTTTTGGTCACATGAAAACGTGAATATTTAAGCCAATCGGAAGTATTTTTTAAACGAAACCTTTTTTTCTACTTATTTTCTCCACTTTTCATCTCTTCTGGATAAATACAAAAGAAAAAAAGGATGATGAACTCTCTTATAAAAAAAAAAGAATTATTTATTTTCTTGTCTTTTTTTCTTTTTTTCTTTTTTTTTTCATTGACATGCATTTAAAACAAACTCCAATTCCGGAAATATGGTTCCGATGGCAGAAATAAAAAGTGGAAGAAACAACCTATTCGAATTCCAAATTGAAAAGATGTTTCGTACAAACATTGGCTTGAATACTAAAATATTTTCCAAACCCATAAAAAAAAGTTTCACAACATTCACTGATTTTGGATTCATAAATATCATTTTATATACTATCTCAAATAGTTTATATGTTTATTAAAGTTCGGTTTTTTAGAAGTTGAAAAGCAATCAATCAACAGCATTAAAGTCTATTTAATCATTATTGACGGTGCTATTACCATTCTCATATTCGTTACAGGTACCAACTTCAGCATCACCCTTACAGATATGGCCATTAGAAGTACAAAAGGCAACGCAGAGATCCGTATATACCTGGTCCATACAGGGTCCATAAAAGTATAATAACCTTGGCTACAGACTGAACTGGTGGAGTCGGAACATCCACATACACGACCACCACCAGCAATTAGGTTACAAATATTGCGGGACAAAGGGTCACAGTCAACAAGCTCATAAGCGGAACCAAGTTGCAAAAGTCAAGCAGAGAGAACCAAGAAAATACCAGTGAATTTCATTTTTTGAGAAGAAAGTTTTGTTGTTGTTTTTTAAAAAAACATCATTTATATATATATACAGTGTTTGCGTCAAGCTAGACCAGAAATACTGTATTCATAAAAAGAAATAATAATTAAAAATAGGCTCAATTTTAATTACACTTCGTATATACCGTACATTTGGGTCAAGATGAATTAGTCAATTATATTCAATTATCTTGTGTACGATATATATGTAAAGATTAGGTGGTTTGTTGAAGACGTCAATTCTATTTTTTATATATAAAGGTTTTCAACATCACTAATAAGGTTATCATGGAACTAAAAGAATATTGTGTAATAAACACTTTATATATATAACGCTATTTAAAGAATTCTAACAGATTAGACGAGAACATGATACTTTATTCATGGCAATAGATGAATTGGAAATCAACCAAAGCTTTCCACATCTGAAAATCACTTTTATCCAAATTGAATAGAATATTAGAGATAATATAGAAAAGAAAACAACATAAAGAATATGGATGAACCCGGGAAAAAAACAGTTTTTTTTTTTAACTTGTCAAATGGTGGTACCAAATTAGATGAATAGTAACAAAACGCTCTCGAATATTTGGAAAACGAAAGATATATACAGTTTAATAATAAAGAAAGCGCTTTAGTTCCAATAATATTGAAAACAAAGTAATTATATATATAGTCTTATATATGAGAATAAATTTGACACACTCCTTTTAATTTTTATCCTTTGAAGTCTTGCATATTTTTTTTTAAACTATGAGCGTCGATAGTACTTTGGAAAGACTTGGCAAAATAGCAGAGTTGGAATCAAATAATATCTTAGATGCAAGATTAAGCCGCGCTGCAAAAGTTCAAGGAGTAAGAAGAATCAGCTCATTTGTTTTATTTGACACCAGCTTTTTATTTTCGCGAATATGTAGATTTTAAAGAGAAGATCAGCTGGGAGTAAAGGAGTAAGCGCCACCAAGAAGCAAAAGGTGATATTCTCAAACATATTATAAATAATGTTACTGAACATGTATTTTTTTTCTTGTGATTTTATAGATAAAAGCCTCCCCCACGCCTACTTTGGCAACAAGTAAGACTTGACACTGCTATAGTAGGAAACTTTGTTAGTTTTTAATTTTATTTTAATGGAATCAAAAACTGACTTCTGAATCCTATAAAATAATTGATAATTAATTTCTGCCTTATTAACTAGAACAAAGTTATGAGCTTGAAAAGCAAGTTCAACGAAGTGTGTGAAAATAAAGTATTGAACAACAAACAGCGTGTCCACAAGGAGGTTCCCCGCTTTATGTAAGTATAAATGCAGTTTGATTCAGTAATACAGAACACTTTTTCTAACAACAATTATCACACATAGTCTCGATATGCATATTTATAAAAAAAAAACGATTTGACCCCAGCAACTTTCCTCATTATTCTGAAGAAGACTACAAGGTCAAATTCTGGAGCCACCTATTGGAAGAGCTCTTCTCTATATCCAATGTTGATTTACATTGGTAAGTCATGATTATTATTATAATAATAACAGCATCCATTTATTCAAAACAAGTACTCATTCCATTTATTCAAAACAAGTACTCATTCCATTTTTTCTTTTTTAATAAGGGGGGATACCTGTCGTATTTGCCGTACTAACTTGCATATGTTGTACAAGACTCCATTGAATATAGATGACGTTGGCTAGTGTATTATAACCCAGACTTTCTATGTAATATTACATGGATGATTTGTTATGAGCTCTCTCTAGAATTTAATAAAGAGTTACGACGAGACTCATTCTGTTAATTACTTTCTTGACTATTTTATTTGAATTATTGCTCATAATATCACAATACCGTCCCTAAGACCTTCTCAAATATCTCCATGAAACCAAAGATCGATGTAAGAATCATGGGAACCCTTGGATCAACAGAACCCAATCTCGCCGTAGGGGAGTTCACCAAAGCACCCACACCAGACAAGATGTATCATGATAAATTGAAGTCTGTCCTTATCACAAAGAAGCATCTCAACATCATTATCAAAAACTCTAAATCTATCACAACCATCCCATTCTTATTGATCATGGGATTCACTGTCTCATTTCTAGAAATGCACTTTGATAACAATCAAGGTTACATGATCTACACTATTGCCTCCTGCTCCTTTCCCATCACAAAAAACAAGTTGAATGATAATGGGATCGAGAATATCATTAACGCAGTAGAAGCAATAAAGGCAAATAATCAAATCGTTGATAAAGTTAACAATATTAAACTAGATTTTTTTTTACATTAGAGACGCGTGAATGGCATCAAGGAAAAAACAAAAGACTACCAAAGAGAAAGACTATTAGGAAAAATGAGTATAATCTTGGAGAGCCCATCAAATATCAGCAAGCCATCTTACGCAATTTCACCAGTAATCTGGCCAAACAATACCAATGTCGAGCCTTTAGATGATGAAGAATACGACTATGAAAATAAAGACGGTGAAGAGAAAGGCCTCGTTGATTATTTCAGTGATGAAGACGAGGAGAATGCTTGCGAAGACGATAGTGACTAAATGTGTCATTTTTTTTTTAATAATACATGTATTTTCTTCAAGATTTGTATAAAAAGTACTATATTTTCTTCAGATATATTTATTAGCCATAGATCTCATTTATTTATCCTTAATGTTCAACTTGAAATAACTTTACACTTATATCGTTTCAAGCACATGGTTCTGACTCCGCATCATGCTTCTGAATTAAACTACACAACCAGAAGGAGTTTTGTTATATTATAATTGGTTCGACTTAACCCATAAAGAGTAGCATATAGAATTCCCTTATAAAAGTTTAGGCAGAATGATGATACAAAACAGATGGCAGAAAGGAGCAGGCCGGTGATAAGAGCAAGCAACTAAAATGAGAAGATATTGTTGGTTGTGAGAGTAAAATCTATCAGCAGAGAAATAATGGAAATTACACATATTCCTTGATATATACATTCATTAGGACATCTTTCAATTCTCTAATTTTTATGAATACTAGTTTAATTGTTGACTATTCCTGCATAATTTATATTAAATAGAAACAACACCAATAGAGAAAGAATGAAAAAAGTTTATTACTAAAGCGCTTAGTTTCTTCAACTGAAGTATATTATTTATTTCTTTTTATTTCTTTTTTCTTTTTAATATTCACTGAGATTTTATGAATATTGAGTGAGTAGGTTAATTGATGCTTTGATGATTTTTTTTTAAATAAGAAAATAGAAAATGGGAATAGATTCGTTACTATTGAGCTCAAAGGGTCTTGTTTGGTTACAATAAATTAAGGGGTGTCAATAAATAAAACAATAAATAAATAACGTCAATGAGCTTGTATCATACAAAATATAAGGAAAACACGTTTATAAAATAATAAAAGAATAGAACAGTTTATGACTTATAGAGTGAGAAATAGATAGAATGCATGGAATACATGGAAATCTCACACATAGAGAAGAAGATAGGAGCATTAAATAGACCATAACATCATGTAAATAACTAAAAGTAGTGTTTATCACTATGTTTATTTTTTATCTTATATTGATAGTTTATGAAGAAAACTTTATAATATTAATTGCATTTTGTTCAGAACATGCCTAAGTAATTCTAGACTGTTGCTGATAATGATATCAAACTTCTTTTTTAATAAATATATAAATATATAACTAACTAATACTAATAATAACGTCTGTGTTTTAATTAAAAAAAAAAAGTAATGACACTTCATGGCATTGTAGACGAATGCTTTGCTTTGAAATTTCAAACAAAGAGAAAATACTTTTTTTTCATGTTAAAAAAATAACTTTTTTGTTTTTCTTTTGTCACTTTAAAATGTAATTTGTGAAAATAAATTCATAAATTTTCTATTACTTTCAATACGTGCAAATTCTAGGATAAATGCCTTCTAATTTTTAATTACAGAATATGGCTGTAAGCCATTTCTCAAAAATAAAAAAATCAGGTAATCATGGTCCCGTCAAGTTGGCGTAAAAGCTCGTTTTTGTTTTCTGTCTTTTACCTTGTCAATCACTCATAGTCTATATAGGAAAATTTAACAATAAAATATTATACTAATTAGTTAGAAAACATTTTTAAAGTCTTCACGTATTAGCTGCATAGGGAATCCAAATCATATCCGGGATAGAGAAAAAAAAAGTTTTAAAAAGACAGAGTTTTGCCTGAAATAACACCTGAAAGAAATATATACCTTTTTGTTAGAACTAACAGCATTGGAGGTCCTTTTTTTTTTTATATATATATTAGCACAAGAATGTGGTATAATGGGGATTTTAAATAGTATCTTTACCAGTTTAAGCTGATTATTGTAAAGTACCGTTGTTTTCAATTTAATATACAATGGGCACCATTTCGATTTTCAAGAAGTTTTACAAAAGAATTAATGTGCTTATAAAAAGGGGAGTAAGAACACAGAAAAATATACAAGAATAAATGAAACCTTAATAGGAATGGCTTAACCCGTACTTGTATCCTAACCTTAATGCTTTCATGTTGTAGATACAAGTTTTTTTTTTTTAAGAAAAAAATTAGTAATATAAATCCTCTTTTGATTACAACAATGAAGGTTTTATCTACACTGTTTATTGTCCTTTTTTGAAGGTCATAAGCTATTTACAAAATGAATAAAATAAAAATCTACTCCCAAATAATAATAGAGGAAGGTTTACTTCATCATTATTTGGGAGTAGATTTTTATTTTATTCATTTTGTAAAAAGCCTATCGCCTTGAAAGCTCTGCAGGTTTAAGCCCAGATGCACCATAGTAAAAGAAAAATAAAGTCATGTTACACAATATCTAACATGATCTTTTGTTATTGATTGCCCCTTTTGACTTTTGATCTCATAAAAAAGGTTTGACAGAAACAATTACACAACTATCTCTTATCTCTCTTTTAAAAGAATGAGCTATTCTCATTCAATATTTCCTTTCTTTCTTCTTTTTTTCTTACTGCTTTTTTTTTTCAATGCTTTATACTTGGTTTTATCTCTTCTTCTATTGGGCTTCGTTGATTCACCATCAAAATAGAACTGAATATATATACATTCACAAGGGATAAAAAACGTTAAAAAGTAACTAAGCAAATACTTGAAAATTCATACCTAAGGAAATTAACTTTGGGATGGTTGGAAATGTATGAAAACCCATGGGAGGATTAATTTGACGTATTTCTGTATATTTTGTATTATAAACAGCGACATTTTATCTTAAGCAATGCCAATATTTCCGAATGATGTGTTAATGATCTTTTGCTATCTGAGATTAAACTATAAATTTTGTTTTCTGAAAATCTTTACACAACACAAAGAGAAGTCTCACTCAAAAATACTGTGTTGGCAAAATTCAATATCTCTCAAGTTAAAAAAGAAAGTACACGTAATTTTTTTTATATTATTATGCTACTATAAGTCTTCAATCACCAGTAACCAGCGTGAAGTGTGAGTTTAAGTACTTACTTCAACTTATAATAATGCAGGAAGTATTGAATCCCATCTTCATTTCGTTGTGAGAAGTTTTTATTAAGTTTACGTGATATCTTATGACCAAATGTAACAAGAAAATTATCCATTTATATATTTATTTGTTTTGAAAAGCGAAAACTTTTAACCTCCTGAGAATTCTTGTTATCTGAACCTTTTTTTTTTCTATAAAAAACATTTCAACTTTTTTCTTTTAATTTCTGCTATCTTTACCCTATATTTTTCTATTTTTAATTCAAAAAATAATGACAGTGACTAGTCTTGGTAGAGGAATATACGTTCCTATTCCTACTTTCTTCAATGAAGACGAGGAGCTTGATCTGGTGGCATTGGATCAACATATCGAATATCTTTCTAAAACAGGAATTTCCGGTTTCGTCGTATTGGGCTCTATGGGCGAAGCCGTGGCGCTTACAGAGCAGGAGCGATTTAAAGTAATTGAGCAATCTGCCAAGTCTGTTTCCAATCATAACCCTGATCTTAAAATTATTGCTGGTACATCTGCCCAAAGCGCAAAGGCAACCCTTTATCTTACCGATATGGCTGCAAAGGCAGGTGCCCACTTTTGCCTCGTACTTCCGCCTTCATACTATAAAACTGCAATTGATGATGTAGGCATTGAGAAATTTTATCGCCAGATTGCCGATACTTCACCTCTACCACTCATTATCTATAACTACCCGGGCGTTTCTCAAGGTGTCGACGTTGGCGTAAATCTGGTCGTTAAACTCTCAAAGCATCCTAATATCGTTGGATTAAAGGCTACAGATGGAAGTGTGGGAAAAATGTCAAATCTAGTTCGGAAAACAGATCCTAAAGGTAAATAAAGAATGATAAATAGCAGCATAATATGATATCAATTAAGAAATGAATTTTGAATACTTATAAAAGCTTGTGTTTAAATTTTAATGATAGATATAACTTTACTTGCTGGATCTGCAGAATTCTTCTTACCTGAATTGATGATGGGAGCAGCTGGGTTAGTACCTGGTTCCGGAAACATCTTCCCACGCGTATGCGTAGAAATCCAGAGGTTGTATGAAAGCAATCAGTTACAAAAAGCAATTGATCTGCAGCATCAACTTGTAGAGCCAGATCAAGCACTTCTCAGATGGAAAGGTATTCCTGGAATTAAATCTTATATACATCGAAAGTTTGGATATGGTAATGGTATCTGTCGTACTCCACTTTACAAGCAAGAGGACATCGCCACTATTGAATCAGCAGTTGATAAAATGTGGGAGGTAGAACAGGCCCTTGCTAAATAAGAAAGATAGCTAGTTTTCATAATTTTATAACTTCAATTCTTGTTTTGAAATATAAAAAAAGAGTAGTAAAGCAATCTGTGACATGGATCATTTTTAATGACTAGTGCATGTAAATGCATTCTATGTAAAAATAGGTTATAATTAGAACAAATAATGCCGTAATTAAGTTAGTGTATTACATTAAGTATTGATGATAGTACGTTGGTAAATGAAAAACTGGACCTCTTTGGAACACACAGTTCATCCCTTCATAGAGATGCTCTTATATCATAGACTTTAAAGCGGTCGTTTAAAAGAATAAAATTTTATTTTATTATTTTCGCTCTCCTTCGGAGAAGTATTCTTAAAGTCACAGAACGAATCAGATTTTAGAGGATATTATACAATTTTTTATTTCGCAAGAAATCTTGAAGGGCAGCAATTGAGTGAGGATATTGATAAACGTACGAAAGAAAATCGTAAAATGAAGGCCTTCTTTTTAATATAAAAAACGATTTTTTAAATAAAAGTCTATATTCAGTGTATTATACATTTTGAATAGTGCATGATGAATTGAAAGTAAGTTTCCAGTTTCCATTATACTTCTTAAATACAATGTAGTTACTAGTAAAGAGATAAGTGAACTGAATGTGTATTAACTGTGATTCGTTACCCATTAACTGTCCTGAAAATAACTTTTTTTTTCTTTTTTTTTTTTCGTTCCTACTATATTTATTAATCTAAAACAGTTTATATTGATTCATCTTTATATCTTATAAGAC
>VCJB01002209.1:25148-35860 GCA_024140155.1 Backusella parvicylindrica | reverse complement strand
AAAAAAAAAAAAAAAAAAAAAAACTAACAGTTTCCTAAAGTCTACGCTGTATAAACACAGATCATAACATGTTCATCGATCTAAATCCACTGAATTTACTCTCGATCACCTACTTTATAAAATCCATGTTTTCTTGAAACCCTCATATAGTATAACATACTTTCGGGAAATCCAATCATTGCAACAAGCGAAAGTATATTGTATATCTGAAACTTAGAAAACCTTTGAGATAGCAAATATCAACAGGTAAAGAGCATGCCATATAATTATTTAAATAGTTCTATATTTATTGTTAAAATTAAAGTATTTCATTAAAAGTAAAATAATTAAGCAGAAATAGCAAATGTATATATAAAGTATCAAATTATTTGTCTTCTTCCTCGTCTTCCTCGTCTTCCTCTTCCTCGTCTTCATCCTTATCGTTTTCCTCCTCGTCAGCTATTTGGGCATAAATTTTTTCCATCTCTTCAGAATTAGGCGAATCTTGGATTTCTTTGCCTGCTTCAACCAATTCAGTCAATTTGACAGCGGCTGTGTGATCGTAAATGCGAGATACAATGAATATTTCATTCGTCTCATCACTACTGATATATAATCTTCCAAAAGTATCAAAAGTTAAACCAGTTGGTGAAAGGCAACCAGGTCCAGCACAAGGTTCAGCCTCAGCCAAGATAACTTCTGGTTCTTTATCCCATCGAGGTTGATGTCCGAGATCGTCAAAAGGAAGGCGTATAACATTATGGCCTTGGGCTTGTCCGGTGAGACCGCGGTTGGCAACGATTGGAGTATCAGTCCAGTTACATGGAAGACCAACAGATGTGGCTCCAGTTTCAAGACTTCCAACAGAGCAATATGTTCCCATATAGAATGTGACAGAAGATGCAATAGAATTAGCTGCTATGTTAAATGCTGGTTTACGATTATTCTCTTCGTTTTGGCAATACTCATCCAAAGAGAGTGAATCGTTCATAAAACTAGGGTGTCCCCATTGACCTCCAATTCCTTTAGCTGCTGATGAAATTCCTTGCAAGTTATATTCAGACACACAGTATGGGAAACCATAATTCATTTGAGGAAATTCATATAAATTAAGTTCTTCAGCAAGGCCTACCTGAGAAAGGTCTAAATAGTATGTTTATTATTTTGTATTAATTACCAAGGTATAACCATATTATTTACCTTCGCTAGCACTAATGTCTGCTCTCTTAATAGTACCAGTTAATCCATTTAGGCCCCATAGACGGGCTTGTGCATCAAAAGTCATAGATCCATGAGAGTTTGTACCAAAAGCATGAACTTCACCATCATTATCAAAGTCATAGCCTTGCTCGGGAACAATGCGGAGATTAAATTTCTTAATTATACCACTTGACCCATCTACATTACTCGACAATTCACTAACACTTCGAGGGACATATAAATACCCAAAAGGATCAATTGAAAGCTCAGTAAAAATATCTGTATTTTGAGGATTGATATTTTTTAGAATAACCTTCCCTTCTCCAACTGGAGAGTGCTGGCCGTCTGTGTAAGGAAACTTGTAAACAGAATTAGCAGTACTAACATAAAGATTTTGACTTGAGACAGCAACACCATTACTGATAGGTTGGTCCATTTGTGAGTTCTGGAGAATGAGCTTGATATCAGTGTTTCCGCATTCATCCATACGTACAGAGTAAAGACCCTGTTCGGGAGATACAACCAGCAAATGGTCAGCCTGATCCATAAATATATTCTTTGGGTTAGAGATAGAGTTTGCAAGAACCATAGCTTCATATCCTTGTAACACGTTGACTGGTCTGGCGGAGCTTAATGGTGTATTTGGTTTGCATAATGGCTGCTCTTTTGGATCTGATATGATAATTGGATGGTCGGAAGAAGCATCAGGTATAAGTATACCCTCTTTTCCTACTTTAATTGCGCCGGGAACACCGCTCTCTATTTCACTTTCAGACTGTTCTTCCTTTTCTTTATTTTTTCCTCCCTTTGCAAGAGCCTGAACACTAAATAACGTGACTACAAGTAATAACAAATAAAATGTTTTTATCATTATTATTACTTTACAAATCACCGTTCATATATAAGTAAAAAAAAAATAGAAAGAAATAGAAAAGAGAAACTATATAACTTGGCTTCCTTAAATATATATAGGGTTAGTTTTGCAGAGAAAGAAAATATATAATTTCCGGTGTTGTTATGCCTAAATAGTAAATTGAAATCCAATCCATTTTTATTTAGTTTGTTCGGTTTTAATGACAATACACTTTAGGACTTAAAATAAACATTTTTATTTTGGTTTGTTTATTTTGTTTATTTTTGCCTTTTTCAATAAGTTTGCAGTAATGAAATTTGCTAAATATTTGAAAGAACAAAGTATTCCAGAATGCAGGGAAAAACATATTTGGATTATAAAGGATTAAAGAAGCGTCTTAAAGTGATTGAGAAAGTAAATATATATATATATATTATTTATTTATTTATATTAGACGTTAGGAAAAGAAAAGAAAAGAAAATTTAACATTGTAATAAAAGTATAAAAAAACAAACAAGGAATCAAGAATAGCAACTCCTAGTGAGCTTTCACCCGAGTTACCAAATATTTTACCAAGAAATAAGCGCCATGTACCTCAACGAGCAATGAAATAGATCCTTGACAATATATTTTCTGCATTACCTACTCGACAGTGATTTGAAAAATGCTTATTCAAATAACTTTCCTTTCACTTTTCTCGACAGGAAACATAATTAGATAATGTTTTTTATTGCTCATTTACAACAGGTATATTAAAGGTTTTTCAAATAAATAAATTTAGAGTATTAAATAGTTATATTCAGATCATTCGCGAACAAAAGTTCTGTTAGATGAAAGACTAAAAAATAAGTCAGAGTCTAACCACTACTTTTTTGTTGTTTTTAATAAAGAATTGGATAGAATTACAAGTTTTTATGATGGTATTTTTTACTATTCATCTAAACAAAATATTATTCTTATCTATTTTGGTTTGTAAATATAGAAAAGGGAGATGAAGCAGTGTCAAAATATGAGACTTTGAAGATACAGGTCAATTGAATAAGGGATTTTGATAATCAGTTATCAAAATTAAAGGTAGTTAATAATAATAATAAAAAAGGATGCAGAAAAGTAAATAAAAATACAAAATTTAGCATATGCAGACAATCAATTAAATCCAATGCATTGGTTTAAAAGTACAAATGAAAATTTACATGTTCCTGGTTTGCCTAACTCTATTCACTATAATAAAAACCATCATATTGGTTATACTGTAAGTACTTCATTTGTTTGTCTCTGTTTTTTATGAATTATGCTATTCTGGAATAGTATTTTCTGATTTTTTTTTGTAGGTTGCTAGAAATAGATTGAAAAAAAAAAAGATAACCGAATTATATCGTAGTTTAGAATCTATTAAATCTTACAAGGTAAATAGGATATGAGATTATTATATATTCATATACAATAATAATATATACAAAAGGAATTTAATGAAACAGGCTTTTGAAAAATTCTAAAGAAATTTGACAAGACGGCAGGCTGAAAAACCAGTCCTATAAACATACAAAAGTTAAACAATATCACTGGTGCATATCAACCAAATTAGATAATGTTCTCTCCTTCACCGAAGAGTAAGTCACCATTGATATAATAGTAATTAAAATGACCAGCTCTGCTATAAAGTATTCAAGAGCAAAATATTACTTTTTATAGTCCAGTACTTTTATTTATGAAAACAATTAAGATATCTTTACTATTATTGCGATAGGTAAATATAAGGTGATTATATATATCTTAGACATGCTTAATAAATGTATAAATGTATAAATGTATAAATGTATAAATGTATAAATGTATAAATGTATAAATGTATAAATGTTGTTTTAATATTTTTAGATGATTTTGTTATTATTATTTATAAAAAGCAGCAAACATTTTTCAATTATTTTCTTGGCTATCCTTTTTTTCATCCGAACCAGTGTCTACAGCGAGACGCTTTAACTCTCCATTAAGCCAAAGAGCAGGAAGAGATCCAACAGTCATTATAATAGCTACAAATATCATTGACATTTTCATATTATT
Source organism: Backusella parvicylindrica (assembly GCA_024140155.1). Lineage (NCBI taxonomy): Eukaryota > Fungi > Mucoromycota > Mucoromycetes > Mucorales > Backusellaceae > Backusella > Backusella parvicylindrica. Next base: position 31,767 of record VCJB01002209.1, on the reverse strand, counting down.
AGGTGGATCAGCCTCAGGGCCAGCTCGGAGGCTATCAATTATTACTGAAAAAATCAGCATAGCTACTGTAGCAAGTGCCCATATCATAGAAGATGCTATTGCTTCAGGAACAGGATATGATACTTCATCATTTTTAACATTTATGGAATTTATTAGTTAATATGCTTTGTATTTCAATTAATTCCAACGTACCTTCACAAGCTAATTCCAAAGTAATTGGGAATAGAGCATAAGAAAAAAATCCACATATGCCACAAGTAATTAGAACCGTACCAAATGAATTTGGTATCACTATAGTGTAGATTAAGCTAAGTCAAATAAATCAAATACAACATATATAATATCTTACTGTCGAAAATGAACATAACATAACTGAACACCATAAACGGGGTAAATATTTTAATTAGCATAATATGTTGGGCAGTTTTTCCTGCCCAATATCCTGTCAGTATTCCCCCAGGATACCCCGCTAATACTACAATTGCCGATGCTATTCCAGATTGCTGGTCAGTATATCCAAAGGGTGAAATTGCTTCAATAATTAATACAGAAACGGAAAATATCATGCCAAGATTAACAACGGAAAGCATAGCAGCCCACCAAAATGATTTATTTTTAATCAAATGTTTAACGCCTTCTATGACACCCATTCTTTGCTGGTCTGCTGAACGAGATGGTGGTATACTTGGATTTCCTGGTAAAACAAATGATGGAATTGAGCATACTGTTGAAATTATTGCTACAGAAAAGAGCAAGGTTGGAAGTTTATCAGCTGTAGGAGCAATTATGGGAAAACATATGGGGGCAACTATCATGCCAGCAGAGAGAGCTGGCTCAATGAAAATACGATTAAAAAATAAATATTTGATCTATACAGATATACACAAAAGCATGCTTACATCCTAATGTATTGGCAATTCCTCTGTGCTGAGGAGCAAACCATTCAGATGCTAACTATTGTATTCAGATAAGAAAAATTTTGTACTAATAGTATTTATTAATTATACAGAAACTACCTTTGCTGCGATACTATTTAATAATTATATTTTTTTAATGCGAATTTAAAAATAAAGATAGACGAGTTATTTAGTAATATGATATATATTCAATAAATGAACTTACTTATAAACAAATGGCCCACCGATGCTTGCAATAATTTGTCCAAGCATCATTAAAGTGTACCTTTTATCAGGAGAAACTACTGCAGCAATATAACGCACCCAACATCCTATTAAGTTAAGCACCGCCGAAAATATGATCTATATAATTTTAGAACTTGCGTATCTAATTAACTTGTTAATTTAGTTATTACATTGGCTTTGATTCCAAATCGCTCATATGACCATGCTGTTAGGACCGAGAAAACAGAGTTAAAAATAGCGGATATATTTGAAAGCCAGTTTATACCAGTTAACGAAGTGTGTAGCCATTCTGATGATACAAGTGGAGTTGATGCAGCGCTCATCCACATCATTGAACAAGCACTATTAACAAGCACTATATTTACTATTTGCAGCCATGCGACCCAGGTTGTGCCATATTTTTCTTTTGCTACTGATGAATCGTACGACAAAGAACTTGAAGTAGTGTCTGTATGCTCAAGCTCAACTGTTGTGTTTTTCTCTTTATTTTTTTAATTTGATGAAATAGGAATGAAACAATCACTGAGTTTGATGAAGGATATAGTCATAAGTAGAATGTTGTCTTTTACCTTTAGTCATATCTTTGGAGAAAAAAAGACAAAACAAAATCAAAAAGGTGAAAAATGAAAAAGTTAAAACTTTTGAGAGATAAGTAATTCGTGTCCAGCATGCATATGTATTGAATAGGGGCTAAAAATGAACATAACTTTTTTGTTTATTACCACTCATTTCTCAGTAAAATTTGCAATATGCTTGTTTCTTAAAAGTAAGAACCCGTAACTATTACTGTTTAGCTGGTCAATTTTGAATTTTTCTTATCAGGTAAGGCTCATTTTGAAAAGAATAAAATGGTCTAAAACAAATAGCATAGTCATATATATGCAGATAAAATTAAAGTACCCCAAAGGAAGTATAGTTATTATGCATTTAAACGAGAAAATATAAGGGTATGACACCTTGCATGAAATAAACTGTAATGGTGATTTTAAATAAGTATTTAAGATAGTTGATTTCTGTAATTTAAGTAATATAACTTAAATGATTATTTATCTATCTATTTATTTGTTAGTAAAAATAAATAATATATACTAGTAAAGACCATAAAAGAACGTATCCAAGCGTTTACTTTATTGTAAAGAGGATTTAAGGGGTTAGTTTTTCCTAATCATTCGCTTTACATTGCATACAATAGACTCCTCTATTTACAATAGCCTGGAACCTATATTTCATTAAATAATTCCAAAATATCGGATGTTATCAACTTCTGAGAATAATAAGGTTTATTATGTTGTATAATGTATATTTCGTTTCCTATGGAAGCCTGTAACTAATAACAATTTAAACATATTATCAATGGTATATTTATGCTTAGAGTTTCGTATCGTTTCTCCTTTTACTCCTTGCATATATTTTTCTGTATTTATTTCAAAAAATTATTTTACCCTCAGGGTTACTCCAATATTAATAGGAATTTGGTAAATATAAAAACATAAGTTTTTCTGCTTTATCTAAATCGCTAGGTTTTCAAAAATCAACCTATGAGTCTGAATTATCTTCCTACGTATAAATTATTTTTAGTATTGAAAATATTGAATCTAGCCGATGTGTAATGCTTCTTTTTAATGCGATAGTACATACTTTGATTCAAAAAGGTATAATGACTACACTTTTTAAATTATTTAGAGTATTTAGAAATACTAGTGATGGCGAAATATAAAAGTGATACAACTAATGTATTGGTGTACTCGGTTTAACTTCTGTTATTACGGAATACACCTTTTTTACTTTATTTTTTGAAAAGGAAAGATTCATTCCAAACTTTACCAGGCATTTTTTTTTTGTATTATAACTTTATTAGACAACTATTAAGTAATGCTCATCATTATGAAATTAAAACACTGCCGTGTAACAAGGTCAAACAGCAGAGTTTGGTGTCACTAGCAACATTAAGCAAAATAAGCGCGGGTGCGCCAACAAATACATAATACAATGGTGTTTCACATTGTTTTTCAATCAAGTGATTTGAATATCATAACTCTAAAAAAAAGTACCCACTATCATATAAATGATTTCAGAATTGTACTTTTGTTTTCAGAAAAATTTCTAATATTTATTGGGTATGTATTTAAAACTGAAGCTTCTTTTAATGCTTTCCACTTAATATAATGATAAAGCCACCATTTTTCCTATTTTAGAATATACTACAAGCAGGGAAATTCGACAACATTTATTTCATTAATTACTGATCGTATAATCAACATGAATCATAATAATACTTTATCAGCTTTTGCTATCATTGTGTTATATCATGAAATCTAAATCTATTAAAAGTATGTGACTTTTCTTCCTATTTTGCCACTATATTACGATTAGCGAGATAGGTCATCTATTCATACATTTAAAGGTCTTTATCAACCGGAGGCTTTATTAAGGCAAAATCAATTGCAACACTTTTTAGTCAGATCATAACATATTTTTTGAATATTCACTAGCATAATGATACACAACATTTATTATACTATTAGATGGACCTTTAACTACTGTTGCATAATAGTACATAATATATATTGTTTTGATTTAAAATCAAATATTTAGACTTTATTTATTTATTTATTATTTAAGGATAAAAATTAATAAAGGAGAACAATTGATTAAATGTTATTTTGTTCGGAAACATGATTTCCACTGTTTATTTTCGTTCAAATGGAATATTCTTTCCGAGTTATCCAATTCACTCTACTCACATTTACAATTTATACATATATATAAGCATCAAATGTCATCCACAGGTTATTTATATTAATTTGTGTGTTACTTTAAACAGATCATAAAAAATATAAATACAAAATATAGTTTACTTTAAATCAAAGCATTCATAGCTGGCGACTAATTAGAATTTAAAAGACATAGCTATAACATAGTTTCGTGGAACACATCTTATGTTACACAATGCTGTGTTTTTTGTACCACAACCGATGAAAATGTGTCCAAGCGTTGGTGTTATGCCAACCTCGCTTGTTCCATACGGACTAAATAGGAAAGTGACATTGTAGATCTCTCCCCCCCCCTTTTGTTTAACTGTTTAATTTTTCATTGTAATTGAAATTGAAATTGGAAGCTTAATTGAAAACAAAAATGATTATTAGTACAATCATTTTTCAGATTTATTTTGTCAATGTTTGCGAGATAAGGAGAAGAAGGATTTTTTTTTAGGAGATATGAAGTATGAATAAAGGAGATATGGAGACCATATATATTTTTTAGAAAAATTAGAAAGAATAATAAGCACTTTTTTCATCTTTATGGAAGAGGAGATATGTATATATACATTATCAATTACCATGTGGGTTATACAAAAGGGGAGAGTAAAAGAGTAGAGAACAATACAGTATATGAATCTATTTGCAGGCTAAAAGTGGACGTCTGCCTGAGGATGGGGCAGTGGTATTTCCTGCAGGGCGTCTAAAAGGAACTACAGATGGTCTTTCGGATTGAGCTTGAATAGATCTTTTTTGCTTAGAGTCAACTACTGATCTCTGTGGGCGAGAGGTATCTTTGGAAGCCGGGACTACGGATTTACGAGCAGTTAGTGTATTTTTAGAATTTGTCTTTGATGATCCAGAGAGAATTGATTTTCTAACAGATGCTGTAGAAGAAGTTGCAGGAGATAAAGCGGGTGTATGAGAGTCTTTTGTTACTCTCGGTACAGTAGATGCTTTTACAGATTGTCTGATAGGGAGCTGCTTTTTAATAGTTGTAATTTCTTCTAATGCCAGATCAAGTTTAGCTTGCATTTCTTTTTTGGAATCTGCAGCTTCTTTTGTTTGTTTATATTGAAGAGCTTTAGTTTCTTGCAGCTCATCTAAAACACATGCCATCATATCTTCTAAATTCTTTCGAGCATTTGCCTCTTTGGTGATACGGTTTTCAAGTGGTTGAATCTGAGTAAGAGTGGCGTTCATTTTATCTTCATACGTTTGACGCATACGGACTTCTTGTTCCAATCTATCATATAATACTTTTTGCTGTTGATCCATCAATACTGTCATGTCTTCCATGGCTTTTTCAAAAGCAATACGCATAGCTGTTTCTTCGCGAATACGCTGTTCAAGTTGGTATAATCTCTCATTCATAGTGCTCATTTCACGACGGTGGAAGCGATCGCATAATTTAACCAAATTGAGAATAACATGTTGTTCGGGTCGTAGATGAGATTGAAGGAGACCTGTCTTAAGGCGGCTAGAGTACCCACGCCATGCTGCTTGAATTTTCACAGCTGCTTGGTCACGTTTACTGATCATACATTCATCGTCGTTGTCGCTCAGTGGGTAAAATACACATTGTGATTCCAACTCTGGGTGTTCAGTGTCATCATAACCTTCATCGCTAGCAATGAAAGTCAAAGAAGTTGAACATCGCTGAACTTTGGTCATATGCGGTTGTTTTAATTTGAAGAGCTTAACAAGGACAATGCGTGATTCTGTAGTACGGATGCTGTCGGAACTGCTAGTAGTACTATCAATATCATTATCCATGATGGGTACAGATTCATTACAAAATACTTCCATGTTGCTCTCTTCATTTTCAGAGTTAGCAAAAGAAAGCCTAGGTTGATCTAAAAAAAAAAAATTGAATGTTAGCTTTTAAAAAAATAACAAATCTAGTTCACGTTACTTTTTAAGCTGTATGCCGGTGTAACATGTGAGTACATATTGTTGCTGTTGCTGTGTAGATCGGATAAAAATGAAGAAGGGCCGACGGGGCGTTCAGATTGCGTAATAGTTCTTGCAGATTCGCTTGAGATTTCTCTTTTCTTGTAATCTGTAGGATGTATGTGTGTCTTGGAGTTTGCTTGGGCTGGTAATTGTAAAGGAGACAGCCTGCCGTCATCCACTAACTCATCATCATCATCGACCATCTCGTGCCAATCTGATACCATGTGACTAGAATTAATTTCAGTGTTTTCAAAAGTATTTACCGGTGAATAAGCCGTTAGAGAAGTAGTAAAAGAAGATTCATCAAAGAATGAGTATTCGTCTTGTATATCATCTAAATAGCTTAAGGATTCTAAGCATGACTTTGACGGAAACTCGAAGCGATATTGTTCTGCTGAGAGATGCTGGGGAACAATCACGGTATCTTCGTCGTCAGAAGAGTCGTAAAATCGAGTCTGTAGGAATTTTAAGTTAGACAATGTGGTTAAGTAATAATGATAACAATAAAAGAAAGATATAAAATTAATAAAGAAAATAAAATTGATGAAATAATTGAATCTAATGTAAAGGGGAATCGGAGGTGAAATGCAAGGTGTCAAAATAAATCAGAACGCCGATATGGGGGAAGTAGTGCACATGGCATAATAACTACCTGGTCTATTTGCTGGTAAAGGTAAATCATCTTTTCATCGTACTCTTGATCATGATATGAGGAATTAAAGTGATTCATTGTCATTTTATTAATATGATACTAAGTAATTT